>VSMD01138793.1:0-139498 GCA_008750895.1 Mirza zaza | reverse complement strand
CTGTAATCCTAGCTCTCTGGGAGGCCGAGGTGGGTGGATCATTTGAGCTCAGGAGTTCGAGACCAGCCTGAGCAAGAGCGAGACCCCATCTCTACTATAAATAGAAAGAAATTAATTGGCCAACTAAAATATATATATAGAAAAAATTAGCCGGGCATGGTGGCACATGCCTGTAGTCCCAGCTACTTGGGAGGCTGAGGCAGCAGGATTGCTTGAGCCCAGGAGTTTGAGGTTGCTGTGAGCTAGGCTGACGCCATGGCACTCACTCTAGCCTGGGCAACAAAGTGAGACTCTGTCTCAAAAAAAAAATAAAATAAAATAAAAAAGAGTGAGACCCCGTCTCTACTAAAAACAGAAAAATTAGCCAGGCTCTGTGGCCTGCAACTGTAATCCCAGACACTCGGGAGGCTGAGGCAGGAGGATCCCTAGAATCCAGGAGTTTGAGGTTGTAGTGAGCCACTGCACTCTACCTGGGGCCATAAATTGAGACAAAGAAAGAAAGAAAATAGATATTTTTTAAAATAGATGAATCAAAATGTTATAAGATAGATTATTTTAAAATATGTAGACACCTTCTATAAGAAAAAACTGAGAGTGGTTACCTATGAAAGGGATATAGAGGGGTTGAGAAAACAAGGAACTGCAGTTTTTTTATTACTGGTTTTTTGCACTAATTGGCTTTTTACAAAAGTGATTTTTAAAACCTATGATCTTGGCCAGGCGTAGTGGCTCACGCTTGTAATCCTAGCACTCTGGGAGGCCAAGGCGGGCGGATTGCTCGAGACCAGGAGTTTGAAACCAGCCTGATCGAGACCCCGTCTCTACTAAAAATAGAAAGAAATTAATTGGCCAACTAAAAATATATATACGAAAGATTAGCCAGGCATGGTGGCGCATACCTGTAGTCCCAGCTACTCAGGAGGCTGAGGTAGGAGGATCGCTTGAGCCCAGGAGTTTGAGGTTGCTGTGAGCTAGGCTGATGCCACAGCACTCACTGTAGCCTGGGCAACAAACCAAGACTCTGTCTCAAAAAAAAAAAAAGGTTGACATCATGGGTAAGGGACCAACAGACAGCATGTGCCTCCTTCGGGGACAGAATGTCGCTTCAGTGGTCTCCTTGCCAAACACTTATAACTGGAATCATATCATGAGGGACAACATCAGACAAACCCAAATTAAGGTACGTTCCACAAAATAAACAGGACTGAACTTTTCAAAAGTGGCAATGTTGGTTAGGTGCGGTGGCTCATGCCCATGATCCTTGCACTTTGGGAGGCCAAGGGGGGAGGATCACTTGAGGCCAGGAGTTTGAGGCTGCAGTGAGCTGTGATCATGCCATTGCACTCCAGCCTGGGTGACAGAGTGAGACCCCATCTCAAACAAACAAACAAACAAAATTTCCTGAATTTGGATAATAGTACTGTGAGTAAGAGAAGGTCTTTGTCTGTAGGGAAGAAAAGCTGAAGTGTTTAAAGGGAAAGGAGCATAGATCTGCCACCAACTCTCAAATGAATGCGCAAATACTTCCAGGTACATATTATTTTCTATGTCTAGAGCGGAAGTGATAAAGCAAATGCAATCAGTTGGTGAATGTGGACGAAGGATACAAAGGAGTTCTTTATACTGTTCTTGCAGCTCTATCATAAAGATTAAATTGTTTCAGAGTGAAACAGTTTCTATTTAAATCTAAGTTAGAACAGTTGGGAATCTCAGCTGAAAGTCAGTATTGTTAAAAATTTTTAAAAATAAAGAAAAAAAAGAATATTTGAGGAGGCAGCTTCTCATATTGGCAGGAGCCAAAAACACAAAGATTAAAAGGAAATTAAATCTCAATAGAGTTGCCTTTATTTAAATATCCTGAGTACCGTGGTATTTCTCTCAGTCGTCAGGGCCACTTGCAGAGCTCCTCTGGTTTATCTTGCAGAGCTGACAGAGCCAGAGAATTCAAGGGAGACTTGAGAGAGGGAGGAGGCAACACCCCAAGGACACCTGGTGGCAAACTGGGCCTGCCCCCACATTCTCTAGTTCTCTGCCCAGGGCCCTTTCTTTCCAGCTGAGACCCACATCCTTACATTGCACCCCACATCCTTACCCTGCACGCCAGCTCCCCAGGGCGCTGCTGGGGAGCCCCCCAGACCCTCAGCCTTGGTCCAGCACTGGCATTCCCCTGACTTGTGCCTCCTGGCATTGTTTTCTGTTCTCTGTTGGGCTCCCCACCTGTCCCTTCCCCCACCTGGATTATATACCTCACCTACATCACATGCTTTCAATTTTTGTGAGTATCTTTAACTGCAGGCAAGCATCGTGCGGGTAAATCCTAAGGGCTCAGTACACTCGTTCTGATCCATTGCCTTCAGAAAGCATTTAATAAATGTCCAAAAGACAGGAGATGTTTTTGGCTCTCTCCCTGATAACAGACAAGCTCACTGTGTAAGGGGTGTAAACAACAAGCAAACCGACCAACCAGAAGAACTTACCAAACACTGTATTTCAAACAACTTCTGACAAGCAGTGCTGATTCCGAGAGCTTGGGACAATCAGCACTATGAAGCTGAAACCCAGAGACGAGTTCACACGGGAGCCAGAGGATCTGTGGTCCAGCCCCACTCTGGCCCCCAAAGTGGCTGAAAGGATTGAGATGGCACAGGCCTGCAGTTATCCAGCGCTTCACAATGTTCACGCCCATCAGGGGCCATCTGTCTAGTGTCGTCCCTGTGCAGGGCCACTCTTGGGGGTGGGTAAAGGCCACTCACTGTATCTGCCTCCAGTCTTCCTCCCTCATGCCTTCAAATAGGTTGAAACATAATCTGGTTAATATGAACAGCAGGTGTAGGAGATAGACTTGCAGGACTTAACTATTTTTCCCTGGAAGGCTTTAAGAAGCAGGGGCAGACTGTCCCTGGGTTCAAATCCTGGCTCCACCACTTACTGGCCACGAGAACATGGGCAGGGTTCTCTGTGCCTCATAATAGTATGCACCTACCTTACAGGGTTGTGAGGTTGAAATGAGTTAATACATATAAAACTACTTGAGTCTGTGTAAACCTTTGTTATTATTGCATTTCATTGAATTGATACATGTATATTCGAAGAAATTTAAATTGTTGCCAAGTGAACTATGACACATCATCAACTGGAACTGGAACTGAAATCACATACAGACTTCAGAAAGTTGAAACTGTGCCTTAAAATATATAAGTACAGTATTATTATTATTATTATCACAGGGTTAGAGCTGAAACATGCTGCTATTTTGTGGGATAGGAGTCAAATTCCAGGTCTACCATTTATTCCTTGGTGACCTTATGCAAGATACCTAACCTAGCTATGTCTCAGTTTCCTCACCTGCAGAATGAGGATAGTATCAATAGTATCTACTACACAAGACTATTGGGGGCTATTTCATTTCATTTATTTATTTAATTTAATTTAGAGATGCGGTCTCTGTCGCCCAGGCTGGAGTGCAGCGGTGCAATCATAGCTCATTGCAAGCTGAACTCCCGGCCTCAAGCGATCCACCCTGCCTCAGGCTCCCGACTACTGGCGCACGTGTCACAAGTCCGCCCTGTTGGGGCAATTCAATATATGAGTACTTAGCACCTGGCACATAGTAGCGCTGTTATTGCTGTTATTTAGAACAAAGTTACTGTTTCCGAGTTTAGAGGCTAGCTAGCTGAGCGGGGAGATGACGCACCGCCTGGGTTTTAGAGAAGAGGCCGAGGGTCTCCCCATCGCTTCCAAGTCAGCGAAAGTCGGGAGAGCCCGGGACCCTCCAGCCCCGCCCCCGCGTAGCCCCGCCCCCGCGTAGCCCCGCCCCGCGCCGCGCCACCCTTCCTGGCCGCTACTCTCGCGCACTTTCAGAGTACGCGAGCTCGGACTGCGACCCGGGACCGGCGGTTGGGCAGGCGAAACCATCTGCCGCGTTACGTGGGGGGAGTTCAGAGCCCGTGCATCCACATTTTTTTCAATCTTTAGCTTTTCGGGCCCAGGTGCTGGTCTCATTTCAGCCTTCCGATTCTCTCGGCAGCTCCGGTTCCCAGGAGAGAGGCCCACTCCCCCGGGAGAAGGTTCCTGTGTCTCCGTGCAGCGCACTCCCCCTCTGGACGGGGACCCGGTGGGCGGGCGCGACGGCCGGCGGGGGGAGGAGGCGGCCCTAGCGCCATTTTGTGGGGACGAAGCGCTGGCTGGGCTGCTTTTGGATCCCTCGCTGCTTCGGTTTGCCTGGCGGGCTTCCTAGCAGCGGCCTAGCGGGTGAGTGGCGGACGCTTCTCACTGAGGACGCCCCGGGCGCCTCGGCTCCAGCGTCGGGGCGGCCCGAGGCGGACGTAGCGGCTTCGGCCCCCGCCCCGGGCAGGGAGCCGTGAGGCCGGGCCTGCCCGGTCCTGCCCGAGCGGGCTCGCGCGGGAGCGTCGTTAGGGCTTCGCGCGGGCGGCAGCCGGAGCCGAGGCTGGGACGCTGGGCCCGCGGCGCAGTGCAGACCGAGGCGGAGGTTTGGGCTGGCCTCCAGGCCCGGGCAGTGCTTGCGTCTTCGGGACCTTGCACTCTGGGGGACACTGCCAGCTCAGGCCTTGTGCCCCTGCGGCCCCACCCCGGGCCGCGCTGAAAAACTCCTCCCTGGGCCGTCACGCGCTGGCTTCTGGGAGGTGGCGGCCGCCCCTTGAAGGACCTGTCGCTGCAGTCTTTGTGGCTCAAGTTTGGAGAGCCCCCGGAAGTCCCAATACGAGGGGCAGAGAGAAACTTTTCCCTTGTTCCTTACATCTGGGTCACCGCTTCTGTTCAGTTTTGAAGATTCAGTTTATGCGTCGCTTGCTTGGGAAAATCTGCTTTCATCCATACACACGTGCCTCGACCAATTTAGGTTCTCCCCAGCTTTTAGGGTTATTTACTTCTTTGACGGTTGTAATAAAGTAGTTACTTGTTTACTGTCTTGGCTTACCCCTGTTGTAACAAGCGTGTCACGTGGGACTTAAGAGTTACAGTTTCAGCACTTGATGGCTCAGTAACCACGCACTGAATACTTAGTGAACCATTCTTGCCTTCACTTCCTCATTTTTCAGCGGTAACCACTATGTAGAATAATCCAAACAGTTTTCCCAGAAGTCAGAACGGTAACGTGGTATTATTAGCTAAATGTAAGAAAACAGTTTCTTTGACATGAACGTTGATCATTTGTATTTCTTTTTCCCTTTAAGAAAAAAATAAGAAAAGATGTCTGAATATATTCGGGTAACCGAAGATGAGAATGACGAACCCATTGAAATACCATCAGAAGACGATGGGACAGTGCTGCTATCCACAGTTACAGCCCAGTTTCCAGGGGCATGTGGGCTGCGCTACAGGAATCCAGTGTCTCAATGTATGAGAGGTGTTCGGCTGGTAGAAGGAATTCTGCATGCCCCGGATGCTGGTTGGGGGAATCTGGTATATGTTGTGAACTATCCCAAAGGTTTGTTACCATTTGGTTTTATAATGCTGAAGAATTGTCAGATTGGGTTTGTGTCTCATCCATAGATGGTGGCCTTTTTTCGTAGAAATATCTAACTCAAGTATTTCTTTAAACTTTCCTATTAATGACTAATTGGTGGAAATTAGAAATTATAGAACACTTTTAAAGAGAAAACTATATATTTAAATAACAAGTTGCAAAAATGGAATTACTAAGAATCTTTGTAATTATATCAGTGTTATAATTAGATTCTTCTAAAGTGCCCCAGCATTTTGGTTTACTCATTGTTGTTGCAGTCTAACATTCTTTCAGCTAATCCGACTTCTTTTTTCCCTTAAATAAAAATCAATTGCAGTAGCTGAAATCTTGAATTAGTGCAGTCCCAATTACAGTTTTGGGGTTCTGGTCTTATTCTTCTTGATGCCTCTTGTCACTGATGTTCTAAATGTAAGAAAAGGAAGTGTGAAGATTCAGAAGTATGCCACAGCAGTAGGTACATAGCAGTATGAATATGTGCTAATTGATATATCTGTTACTTTTGTTATAACTTGATACTGCAACAAGATCAGTCCATCACATTTGGTTAGTATGTAAAACATTAACTTAGAAGTCTAGTAAAATTTTAATAGTGTAAACTTAGGTTTTTGTAGTGTGCTGTTTCTTGAGCCACTGGCTGTAGATTTACCCAAATTTAAAATGTCATTTAATTCCTCTCCCCTTCTAAATAACCTAAGATTAAGTTAGGCTTTTTAAAATAACCTAAAAAATTTTTTGTGTTATTACAAAATTTATGTTTATTGGTTGTCAAAAGTTTCAAGAAGGTAGAAAAACTAAAATCACTCTTAAATCTGTATCTGGAGATAAAAGTTGCTAATTTTTTGGTATACAGCCTTTATATTATAAAACAGGCATTTAAATAAACAAATATGTTTAATAGCTACTAAGACAATGTCGCAGTATTTTAAACATTTTTTTTTTTTTTTTTGAGACAGAGTCTCACTTTATTGCCCAGGCTAGAGTGAGTGCCGTGGCGTCAGCCTAGCTCACAGCAACCTCAAACTCAAGCCATCCTGCTGCCTCAGCCTCCCAAGTAGCTGGGACTACAGGCATGTGCCACCATGCCCGGCTAATTTTTTCTATATATATTAGTTGGCCAATTAATTTCTTTCTATTTATAGTAGAGATGGGGTCTCGCTCTTGCTCAGGCTGGTCTCAAACGATCCGCCCACCTCGGCCTCCCAGAGAGCTAGGATTACAGGCTTGAGCCACCGCGCCCGGCCTTTAAACATGTTTTTTCCCTATTAATGTATTTTAAAGTCAAAGTGAAATAGTTATCTTTGTTGTAGTAACCCTTTTGAGAGGGAGAGCATACAATTGGAATCTTGAGATATTAGAAAAGCAGAGTTGGGAATCCCTTAATTTATACCAGAATAGTACTTACCCAAGCCTTTATTCTGTCCTTGAGAGCTACCATTATTCCTTGCCAAAATTTTTCAGCGTTATATTGTTAGAATCTCCTTTTTGCTTCTCATTTCTAGATGTAAGGTAGTGCTTTCTTAAAGAACTGCTAAATGAAGATTTCTAAAAGGTTTCTGCTCATTTTGCTTAGATAACAAAAGGAAAATGGATGAGACAGATGCTTCATCGGCAGTGAAGGTGAAAAGAGCAGTCCAGAAAACATCTGATTTAATTGTGTTGGGCCTCCCGTGGAAAACAACTGAACAGGATCTAAAGGAATATTTTAGTACCTTTGGTGAAGTTCTTATGGTGCAGGTAAACTTTGATTGCATTGAACAGTTTTTCTTTACCAGTGAATGAGCATTCCTATTACTTTAGTGGCACTATTCTTCATGTTCCACAGATGATGCTCTTAATATTTGTTATATTTATACATAGGGGATGTTTCAAAAGAAATTTAGCTTAGACTGTTTTTCTTTCTTTACTCACGTGCTATATATTTTTGCCTTTTATATCATAAAAGCCTATTGCATGAAGGCTTAAGTAACATTAGCTGTTTTCTATTTTTCTTTTGGAGACAGGATCTCTGTCTGTTGCCTGGGCTAGAGGGTGCTAGTGCAGTGGAGTTATCGTAGCTCACTGCAAACTCAAACTCTGGGTGCTCAAGTGATCCTCCTGCCTCAGCCTCTCAAACAGCTGGGACTACAGGCATGAGCCACTGTGCCTGGCTCGATTTTTTTTTTTGAGACAGAGTCTCTTGCCCAGGCTAGAGTGAGTGCCGTGGCGTCAGCGTAGCTCACAGCAACCTCAAACTCCTGGGCTCAAGCAATCCTCCTGCGTCAGCCTCCCGAGTAGCTGGGACTACAGGCATGCACCACCATGCCCAGCTAATTTTTATCTATATATATTAGTTGGCCAATCTCGCTCTTGCTCAGGCTGGTTTCGAACTCCTGACCTCGAGCAATCTGCCTGCCTCTGCTTCCAGAGTGCTAGGATTACAGGCGTGAGCCACCGCGCCCGGCCTCGATTTTTTTCTTTCTATATGACATCGATAGGAGATCTGCTCTTCTCATTTAATGAGTTAGGATTGGGAAACATTAAATCTAGTTTATCTTTGTACTTGTCTTAAAATGTTCTGTTACAATTTTATCATATAAATGAGTTTTACTCTACTGTTAACACAATGTGTATTTAGTATTAACTCTCTTGTTGCATTTACTCCAAGATTAACTTGACTTGGTTGAAGTTTTAATTAAGCCATTGTATCCAATTGAAGCCATTCAAATTGCATGTCAAAAAAAACTCTGAGCCAGGACCTGTAAGCCCGTTCAACACGGTGAGACCCTGTCTCCACAAAAAAATTTTAAAAAATTAACTGGGCACAATGATGCGCACCTATAGTCTCGGCTGCTCGAGAGGCTGAGGCAGGAGGATCACTTGAGCCCAGGACTTTAAGGTTGCAGTGAGCTATAATGATGCCACTGCACTCCAACCTGGGCAACAGAGTGAGACCCTGTCTGTAGCCAGGCTTCATGGAGTTTGCTTATAGTTCCAGCTACTTATTCGGAGCTCAGGAGTTTGAGGCTGCAGTGAGCTGTATCATGCTAATGCACTCCAGCCTGAGTGACAGAGTGAGACCCTGTCTCCAAAAAATGAAGAGGAGGCTAGGCTCACGCCTGTAATCCTAGCACTCTGGAAGGCTGAGGCCGGCGGATTGTTTGAGCTCAGGAGTTCGAGACCAGCCTGAGCAAGAGTGAGACCTCATCTCTACTAAAAAAAATAGAAATTAGCTGGACAACTAAAAAAATGTGTGTGTGTGTGTGTATATATATATGGAAAAAATTAGCCGGGCCTGGTGGCACATGCCTGTAGTCCCAGCTACTCAGGAGGCTGAGGCAGGAAGATCGATTGATCCCAGGAGTTTGAGGTTGCTGTGAGATAGGCTGACGCCACGGCACTCCAGCTGGGGAAACAAGAGTGAGACTCTGTCTCAAAAAAAAAAAAAAAGGAAACTCAGATTTGGGGGTGTATGTGTATTTTTAGAATAAATTTATCATCTTTTCTAGGTCAAGAAAGATATTAAAACTGGTCATTCAAAAGGATTTGGCTTTGTTCGTTTTACGGAATATGAAACCCAGGTGAAAGTAATGTCACAGCGACATATGATAGATGGACGATGGTGTGACTGTAAACTTCCTAATTCTAAGGTACTTTGTTCTTCTATGCTTTGGAAATTTTTCCTACAAACTTCCTTTAAAAACACTGTAAATTTAGCTTCATACATGGTTATAATTAATAAATAAAACTGTAAATAATGTTAAATACACTTGGAAAAAGTAGCGGTGGCAGGGTGTGTTCTTGAAATCTTTTTGCCTTGTTGAAGCCTTAGGACTTTAATATCTTACGTTTGTTTGAAATATTTAGCTTATTAGCCCTCCAAACAAAATCCTTGTTCCTTTTACTCTTCCTTTTCTCTTACTTCTGTCAAGTTAACAGTTTGTTACATAGTTATATGTGAAACCATAAAAGATGATCAGAATACATGAATCTTGTTATAAAGACCTAACTTGTTCCAAGCAAGCAAATAAGACTTGCTTATTTAGAACATCATTATCTTTGCCAGGACATTACTTAGTCGTTGACTTTCTTAAATCCAAATATATTCATGGAATACATAGTGACATTGCAGTCACAAATGAGCTACATATACCACAGTAGTCCCATAGGATTAATAAGATTGTGATACCATATTTCTACCATGCCTTTTCTATGTTTAGATGTATTTTGGTACACAAATACTTACCACTGTGTTGCAGTTGCCTGCAGTATTCAGTATGAGAACATGCTGTGCAGGTTTATAGCCTAGTAGCAATAGGCTATACCATAGAGCTTTTTGTTGCTTTTTTTAAAACTGTGGTACAGAAGGCATGAAAGAATTACTGATGCAAAAACTAAGGATATGCCTACTTTTTAATCATTCACCTGCTATACAAGGCAGAAAGATTTTGTTGTTTCCTACCATAATGCTCTTTTCATTGCTTATAAAATATTTCTGATGTTTTTTCTTACATTTCATTTGACCAGCAAAGCCCAGATGAGCCTTTGAGAAGCAGAAAGGTATTTGTTGGGCGTTGTACAGAGGACATGACTGCTGATGAGCTGCGGCAGTTCTTTTGTCAGTATGGAGAAGTGGTAGATGTCTTCATTCCCAAACCCTTCAGGGCTTTTGCCTTTGTTACATTTGCTGATGATCAGGTATTTTTCTCCTTAATACTTTGTCGTAGCTAATTAGGTAATTTCTTTCGAACACTTCTCAACCACCTGATTGTCATCTTAGCTAAGCTTTCTGACCTTGTAAGGTTTGCAGTATATGGGTCTAGATATTTGTGATATATCTAAAATGTCTAAAAGTATAATTTACTTTTAGGTATTTTTCAGTATGTCGTGTCTGGGAATGTTACATATCTTTTGAAAATAAGCTGAGATATCACTGTTGCCATTACTAAAGCTAAAAGGCTTTATTGGAGGTTTAAATGAAATGAGAGTGTTCAGGCTTATTTTTTCTGCGGCTTAGATAAATCATGCTTGAAATCTAGGTTTTATTGGTACTTTTATGTATGAGTGAATGCTTTAATCTCCTTTGTTTACATCGGTTATTTTTTACAGGTTGCCCAATCTCTTTGTGGAGAGGACTTGATCATTAAAGGAATCAGCGTCCATATATCCAATGCCGAACCTAAGCACAATAGCAATAGACAGTTAGAAAGAAGTGGAAGATTTGGTGGTAATCCAGGTGGCTTTGGGAATCAGGGTGGATTTGGTAATAGTAGGGGGGGTGGAGCTGGCTTGGGAAACAATCAAGGCAGTAATATGGGTGGTGGGATGAACTTTGGTGCTTTCAGCATTAATCCAGCAATGATGGCTGCAGCCCAGGCAGCGCTGCAGAGCAGTTGGGGTATGATGGGCATGTTAGCCAGTCAGCAGAACCAGTCGGGCCCATCAGGTAATAACCAAAGCCAAGGCAACATGCAGAGAGAGCCAAATCAGGCCTTTGGCTCTGGAAATAACTCTTATAGTGGTTCTAATTCTGGTGCAGCAATTGGTTGGGGATCAGCATCAAATGCAGGGTCAGGCAGTGGTTTTAATGGAGGCTTTGGCTCAAGCATGGATTCCAAATCTTCGGGCTGGGGAATGTAGACTGGGTTGTGGCTGGTTGCTACAGAATGGTGGGAATTCAAATTTTTTCTAAACTCATGGTAAGTATATTGTAAAATACATATGTACTAAGAATTTTCAAAATTGGTTTGTTCAGTGTGGAGTATATTCAGCAGTATTTTTGACATTTTTCTTTAGAAAAAGAGGAAGAGCTAAAGGAATTTTATAAGTTTTGTTATATGAAGGGTTGAAATATTGAGTGGTTGAAAGTGAACTGCTGTTTGCCTGATTGGTAAACCAACACTACAATTGATATCAAACGGTTTCTCCTGTAATAATTTATCCCTGGACTTGTCAAGTGAATTCTTTGCATGTTCAAAATGGAAACCATTGATTAGAACTACATTATTTTCTCCTTGTTTTAATTTGAACCCCACCATATGGATTTTTTCCTTAAGAAAATCTCCTTTTGGGAGATCATGGTGTCACAGTGTTTGGTTCTTTTGTTTTTGTTTTTTTAACACTTGTCTCCCCTCATATACAAAAGTACAATATGAAGCCTTCATTTAATCTCTGCAGTTCATCTCATTTCAAATGTTTATGGAAGAAGCACTTCATTGAAAGTAGTGCTGTAAATATTCTGCCATAGGAATACTTCTGTCTACATGCTTTCTCATTCAAGAACTCGTCATCACGCATCACAGGCTGCGTCTTTGACGGTGGGTGTCCCATTTTTATCCGCTACTCTTTATTTCATGGAGTCGTATCAACGCTATGAACGCAAGGCTGTGATATGGAACCAGAAGGCTGTTTGAACTTTTGAAACCTTGTGTGGGATTGATGGTGGTGCCGAGGCATGAAAGGCTAGTATGAGCGAGAAAAGGAGAGAGCGCGTGCAGAGACTTGGTGGTGCATAAGGGATATTTTTTTTTAACTTGGCGAGATGTGTCTCTCGATCCCGTGGCTTTGGTGAGAGCGTGTGCAGAGAGCAATGATAGCAAATAATGTACGAATGTTTTTTGCATTCAAAGGACATCCACATCTGTTGGAAGACTTTAAGTGAGTTTTGTTCTTAGATAACCCATATTAGCTGAATGTGTTAAGTGAAACGACACTTGTATTTCCCCTGCCCCTTTGTCAACTGCTGTGAATGCTGTATGGTGTGTGTTCTCTTCTGTTACTGATATGTAAGTGTGGTAATGTGAACTGAAGCTGGTGGGTTGAGAACATGGACTGAGCTTGTGGTGTGCTTTGCAGGAGTACTTGGAAGCAGAGTTCACCAGTGAGCTCAGGTGTCTCAAAGAAGGGTGGAAGTTCTAATGTCTGTTAGCTACCCATAAGAATGCTGTTTGCTGCAGTTCTGTGTCCTGTGCTTGGATGCTTTTTATAAGAGTTGTCAATGTTGGAAATTCTTAAATAAAACTGATTTAAATAATATGTGTCTTTGTTTTGCAGCCCTGAATGCAAAGAATTCATAGCAGTTAATTCCCCTTTTTTGACCCTTTTGAGATGGAACTTTCATAAAGTTTCTTGGCAGTAGTTTATTTTGCTTCAAATAAACTTATTTGAAAAGTTGTCTCAAGTCAAATGGATTCATCACCTGTCATGCATTGACACCTGATACCCAGACTTAATTGCTATTTGTTCTTGCATTGTCCAAAGTGAAAAGTTTTTTTTTTTTCTTTTTAAATCTAGTTTTTAATAAGTCTGGGTGACCGCACCTAAAATGGTAAGCAGTACCCTCCAGCTTTTTCTTAGTGCCTCTGTGCATTTGGGTGATGTTCTATTTACATGGCCTGTATAAATCTCCATTGGGAAATCATGCCTTCTAAAAATATTCTTATTTGGGGGAGTGGGCAAAACAATATTGATTATTTTCAAATGCTTTGTAGCAAAGCATATCAATTAAAAAGAGAATATCAGCACCTTTCTAGTTTGGGATTTGAAAAGTGGAATTAATTGCAATAGGGATAAAGTAGAAGAAACCACAAATAATCTTGTGCCTAAAATCCATTAAGAAGCCTGATAGCTTTAAGAATTAGTAGGGTGGGTTGTCTGTCTGTGGAAGTGTTTAGTAAAATGGGCTTTGTCCTCCAAAGAGGGAGGAATGTAATATTGAATAAAATCACTTATGAAACTCAGACTCTCACCATGCATTGTTAAGTATGTGAAAGCAATAATATATTCTCTATTGTACTTTTTATGTAACTACTAATTCTGTGAGAGTTGAACTTACTTTCTAATTGGAAGAATGTGAGTTTTTGTGTCAGTTTACCTAATGCCCTTACCTAATTAGATTATGATAAATAGGTTTGTCATTTTGCAAATTATGTGTTCTAAACATTTATAAAGTCATCCTTTAGACTTGTGATCGCCACATTGTTTCGTTAATGAGTTTCCTCTGTAAAAGGATCTTGAGTTGTTTTAAATTTTTTTTTTTCTGCATCTAAATCTGCATGATTTCCAAACCCTGTACCATCTGAATTTTGCATTTTAGCACTTGCACTATTACTCAGCAGCAGTAACATGGTAACACTTAAAATGGTATTCGGGGACCTCCAAAGACTAAACTGACAAGCCTTCAAGGAGCCCAGGGGTAAGTTAACTTGTCAATGGCATGGTTTTAATCCCTTATTTACACTTGTGTAAATCTAGTTATTGGCCGTAGAAGGCTTTCAATGTCGAGTAGCCTTTTATTAACATGTTTATGGTATTACATAGCTATGGGTATTTATTTCTACCCTAAAAAAAAATTGAAGTTTAGAAGTACTTAAACTATTTGGCAAAGATTTGTTTTTAAAAGTCTATTTGGTCATCTAAATGCATTCATTCTAAAAAAATTTTTTGAACCAGTTGAATAAAAATTTTTGTTGCTTACCACAGTTTAGTGTCTGGAGTCTTACTGGGAAAACATGATTTCTTTTTTATATGTGACAAAGATGTTGGAAATTTACCTTTAAAATTTGAGTCTCAAGAAGTTGCACTTTCTATGCACAAGGGAAATTAGGCCAAACTCACAGTCAGCTTTTATATATAAGGGTGATTATTTAGCTAGACTGAAAAATTTATTACATGTTAGCTATTAAGACTTTTTAGGGAAGAGTAGCCAACTAAAATGAGATTTTGAAGGTTAAATCAACATTTTGTTCTTAGTAGGAAAAAGTAGGAAGTTAACTACTGAATAATTCAGAAGATACATGTTATTAGAATAACTTTTTGTTGTTGAGTACCAGGCGAGTAGCTCTTTTTTTTTTTTTTTTTTACTTTTTAAAAAAAATTTTGGCAGGATCTGAATTTAAGGCGAGTAGCTCTTAACTGTGTATTAGAGTTCTATGCTTTATTCAGTTCTTGTATGATCTGTGTTCTGTTGTTTGGCTTAACTGTGCCCAGGTATTTCATATGCATTGTTAGAAGAAAAAGACATTACAGAATTTGTCTGTAGTATCACCACTATTTCAATGTTTTTCATCTTGTGGTAAAGCCACCTTTGATTCAGTCTTATGAATTTGAACATTATTTAGGTTATTTCCAGTTGCTAAGAACATCCTTACAGCTAAATTAAATTCATAGCATTGGAATTGCTAGGTCAAAGAATATGCATGCTTTTAAGGCTGTTGAAATGTAGTGCCAGTCTATGGCCGTACTACCCTGAATGCACCCAGTCTCATCTGAAATGTATTGCCAGATTGTCCTAAACTTAGAAAGTTTATTGTCTTTGACAATGTGAAATAGTACTACTATTCTGTGTTCCTTTTTTCTGACAATATGATAAGTGAAAAATTATATTCCACTATTTTTTGGCACTGGTTTTTAACATATAAATCAGTATCTGGGCTACAGTATCAATGTTTCCCATTTACTCAAAAAAGTGATTCAAGCTTATTCCTGAAACAATACTGCTATAATATATAAAGCAGTCTTGGAGATCAAAAAATAAAAACAAGTTTAAAAACAGCAGAAAAATAGTCAGAGAGCCTGGACAGGCCATTTATACAAATGCAGGCAGCCAGTATGAAAAGACACTGGTCTTCCTGAGTTATTCAGTGTAAGTTAAGCAGTGAGTTTATATTGGTTTGGCAGAGATGATGTCACTATAATGGTTTGTGTCCCCTTGAGTGGAATCAGGATGGAATTAAACTGGCAAGTAGAAAAGTCACAGCAATCTCACCTGGAGTTTGGTTTTGTTTTGGGCGTGGAAGAACAACAGCCATGTTGATGCTGCTCAGGTCACGTTGCTGCTAAGATCTTTTATAAGTATTTCTAAAAATAAGGAATCAATTACTAATTGAAGACATATAAATCAAAAATTATTCATTATGTTCTTGATCCAGGGAATATAGTTACTGACTTTTGTGTAGACCCCATACTGCCCTGCCTCCCCACAATTCATGGAACCCCAGGACACTATTCCTCCCACAAACCACCTCTGTGTCTCATTATCTAGAAATACTAATGCCCCTCCACTGTCACCTCTACAGCTGTCCTTGCCCCCACTTTCCAAGCCAGCACAGAGCATGTTATCGGTTACCCTTGCACCTGCATAGGGCTGCTTTTCATATGCAGCAGTACATTTTCGATGGTCAACAATTGGTATGTCGACAAACATTAGACTTCTAGCAAGGTAACCCCTTTGAGTTAATCCCCATCCAGATGTGGTTCCAATGTCATTTGTCCCCATAAAGGATTCAGCTTCTTTTTTTGGCAGACAAATAGGCGTGATGTTGCTATTGATTACAACTTTGTTCTTCAATTTAATCAGTGCTATGTCGTTGTCAAAACCAGCATCATGAGTATAACCTTCATGTATAAAAACAGCCTCCGCCCAGGCTTGTGTGTAATGAGGTGATAGTCTCTTCAGGGCACCCATTCGGATGTCCAGGGAAGATGCGTCGTCTTTATGCTTGTATACTGCGTGAGCAGCTGTTAGGATCCAGTTGTCATATAAAAGTGCACCTGCTGCTGTACTTTCTCCTAATAACAGGACTTGCCAAGGAAAATCACCAAGCTTTGCTTTTTGCCCTCCATATATACGACCTTCTGTAGTTCGCGTTGACAGTCCACAGACTGAGGAAAGAAGCAGATACAGAGCCTTTGAAGAAACTCAGTGATATTTTTCTTAAATTATTATATTTTGGAGTTGTGTATACTTAATGTCAGCCAAAAATTGAATTACATGAATTGGTGGGTGTCCCCCTATACTGGCAAGTGAGGCTGTTTTAAAATAGCATAGTTCAAAGGCCTGATAGAAACCTTTAGGTATTTCTTAGCTCCTCAGTAAACGAGATGAGTGAAATTAACTTAGAAATTATTTTGTTTCGCTAAAATAAGTTGATCTATAAGATTGGGGAAATTATAGGACGGATAGGAAGAATTAGCTGATGCAGTAGATGTGTGTAGACAATGGAAGGACAATCTTTTTGTTGCTCTGTTTTCCTATTTGTAAAATGGGGTCTTTACTATGTAATTCTGGGAAAGCAGGAACTAAGGTTGGTATCGGGATTTGCAAAATTACTTTCACCTTTGAACATGTAAATGTTTGAAAAATTAGAATGTTGCAGTGGTGGCCGGGACCCTTCAGGTTCAGAAATTATTACTTTTGGTCTAGTTGATTCTTCCAAACACTAAATTTTATTGTCTTTATTGCAAACTACATAAGCTCATTAATGTAGCATGTACGTTTCCTTTTGTGGCAGTATACTTATATTAAAACTTACAAATGTTATGTCAGCCAAGTATAGGTTTTAAAAAAACTAATTTAGGCCAAATAACATTGGGGTAATGGATATATTATTACCTTTCTGACTTTTTTTTAATCACTCTATTCAACTATTATCTTTGGAGCCAATTCTGGTTAAAAAAATTTTTTAAGCACTATTAAAGGGCAAATTGCATTAATGTTTAAAAACTAGATGTCATTGAAAACAATTGCTTAGGGAAATAATGAAGTTATTAACTTTGGGTTTTAATAGCATTTTTACAGAGAAGAAAAGTAACTCAACAGAAGAAGTCATGTTTATAAATGTATAAATTGTTCAAGATAATTTTAAAAATCATTTAATTTTTTATGCTTGCCTAGTTATAAGGTCAAAAATAATCAAATGACTGATGCAGTCAGCACCTAACAACCTCTCCATATGAAAAGGGGATAATGAGAACATATTATTTGGAAATAATAACTTAGCCTAGCAGCCAAGTGCTGAAGTTACATTTCTGCCTACCACAGCTAAAGCTCTACTTACTGTCTCCTACCCAGTTCTACTTTCCATCAATTAGGAATCTCTTGTATAAATGTATCCATTACCAGGCTCGCAGACTGGGAGCGATTTTTCTCCTTTGGAGCTCGTCCAGAATCCATCAGCCTCACACACATATTCACCTGCAAATCATTGGAAAAGCAAAAATGTTTAACTGCATGTGTAAGATGGTTGCCATTTGCTCGAATACTCTCTTGAAAAATGTTGATTCTTGAGCATCAGTGGGAAATAGAGGTGTCTGAGTAACCATTTTACATGATTTCATAAATAGGAGGGCTCTGCATTACCATGTTTGCTTGCAAAGTGGAAACCTTTTAGATGTGTAACTTGAATATGTATCAAGATCTCAAGTGCTTAATGATAAGGTTTTGACTTGTTAAATTAAACCATTTGGAATATATTGTGTGTTTGTAGTAGTCATTTACTAGATAAGATCTGTTTTCAGATTCTTGCAAATTGACATTAAAGTCAGCTTAGCTATAATATTTCACTTAGCAGGCGGGAGAAGTGCCTTTTAATCTTTTGTCTAGCCTTAGCCAAAAATGTTGCTTAAAGTTTATTTTCAGACCATCAGGGCTCAAGTTCCAAATGTCACCCACCCCCAATTTTGAAAAATGTGCTCACCATCGCCCGTCTTCATCGTATAGAAGGTCTCTTGACAGCTGTACTGAATCACAGCTTTGTACGTGGTCACGTCAGGACCTGTGACATATTCCACTCGGCCACTGGGTAGATCATCAGGAGGGCCACAGTCAACAACTAATAAAGAGATGGAGGGGGGAGTCCACTTGTAATTTCAGTGCTAACATGAAACCAGTCTGGAGACCATAAGCAACTAATGTAGACAGGTGGTGGTGCTGTGTGGTACTAAAACTTGAAGCCATATTCATTTTCCTCTGTACAGTGGACATGGTCCATGTCATCTCTAGAAATGGAGAGAATCCCTTTAGTGTGATTTTTAAAGCTCACTCTCATCCCTGTTACTAATGAAATGGCTGGCCTGAGGGGAGTCGACCCTGGGGGAAGCAGTGTGATTTGAAACCATTCAGAGTTCCTTAGGGCCTTCACTGCAAATGTGAAAAAGATCAGAACAGCAAGCTACCTGGCTCGGTCTGGTTGAAGGTAAAATAGTACCCAGTTTGCAGCTGGGATGGCTGGAGAGGTAGACAAAGACACAACAATAGACTGAAGGACTCAGCTTGTTCTGATCCCTTTCATAGAAGACCTGGAAGTGCTGATTAATAAACTTGGAATTTCATTATTCATGCCTTGAGTTTGGATTAGAAATCACAGTTGTCAGGAGGAGGGGCAAAAAAAAAAAAAAATCACAGTTGGTAGGACATTACTAATGTGAACTAACCAATTTGTGAGACAAAAGAAACAAAGCAATTTCAATCTAAAAGTTCTCTATTCAGTAGACAACCAGAAATTGGTGTATTTCCACTGTGGATATTAGATTACACAGCAACTTATTTTTTTTTAATATTTTAACTTTTTTTGGTAGGGCCCTAATTCAATAGGACTGGTGTCCTTATAAGAAGAAAAAGAGACCGGGAGGGCACAGGCACAGAGGAAAGGCCCTGTGAGGACACGCTGGGAAGGAGGCTGCAAGCCAAGGAGAAAGGCTTCAGAAGAAACCAACTCCGCTGACACCTTGATCTTGGACTTCCAGTCTCCAAACAGCAACTTAATAGCTGTGTGGCTCAGGCTACGCCTAGTGAATTCTTTGCCTGTTGCTATCTTTATTTATTTTTGAGACAGAGTCTCACTCTGTTGCCCTGGCTAGAGTGCTATGCTCACAGCAACCTCAAACTCCTGGGCTCAAGCGATCCTCCTGTCTCAGCCTCCCAAGTAGCTGGGACTACAGGCATGCGCCACCATGCCCAGCTAATTTTTTCTACGTATTTTTAGTTGGCCAATTCTATTTTTAGTAGAGACAGGGTCTCGCTCTTGGTCAGGCTGGCTTCGAACTCCTGACCTTGAGCAGTCCACCCACCTCAGCCTCTCAAGAGTGCTAGGATTACAGGCGCAAGCCGTGGCACCTGGCTTGTTGCTATCTTTAATTCTCACAGCAACTCTGATGTGGCCATCTTGCCATCTGTAGATGAGAAGACAGGAGGGGGAGTGATCAGCCCACAGTGACACAGCAAAAAGCAGCAGAATCAGGCACAGTCAGTGCTCAAACCCAGACCTCTTACTCCCAACACTGTTTAGTGCCGGTTCATGTTCACTGTTTTAAATAAAATCAGCATACAAGTGAAGGGATACTATGCAGCCAGAAAAAGAACGAGTGGCTTAGCCAGGTGCAGTGGCTCACACCTGTAATCCCAGCACTTCAGGAGGCTGAGGTGGGAGGATTACTTGAGGCCAGGAGTTCCAGACCAGCCTAGGCAACATAACAAGACCCCCACCTCCACCCCAGCCCTACAAAAAATAAGAGTTAACTGGGTGTTGTGACCCACACCTATAGTCCCAGCTACTCTGGAGGCTGGGGCAGGAGGATCGCCTGACCCAGGAATTCCAGGCTGCAGTGATACAGTGAGCTATAATAACATCACTGTACTGCAGCTTGGGCAACAACTCTGTCTCAAAAAAAAAGTGGCTCTGTTAATATTTAGATTGATGTACAAAGATGCCAACAATATGGGGAGAAAAGCAAATTGCAGTCAGGTTTCATATGCCATTTTGGTTAAAAAGTAAATAATAATGGGCTGGGCATGGTGGCTCACACCTGTAATCCTAGCATTCTGGGAGGCTGAGGCAGGCAGATTGTTTGAGCTCAGGAGTTTGAGACCAGCCTGAGCAAGAGTGACACCTTGTCTCTACTAAAAAAATAGAACTCAGCTGGACAACTTTAAAAAAAAAAAATATATATATATATATAATTAGCCGGGCATGGTGGCGCATGCCTGTAGTCCCAGCTACTCGGGAGGCTGAGGCAGGAGGATCACTTGAGCCCAGGAGTTTGAGGTTGCTGTGAGCTAGGCTGATGCCACGGCACTCACTCTAGCCTGGGCAACAGAGTGAGACTCTGTCTCAACAACAAAAATAAATAAATAATAATGAAATATGTGTCCATATATATAGCATAGGGGATAATGTGAAGGAATAGACCCCCAAACTCCTAGTGGTGGTTTGGGGCGACTGGACAAAAGAGGTGCTCACTGTTTGGGTATTTTTTTTGTAAATTTCTATTCTTTTCCGATTAACGTGTATACTTTCATAATAGAGAAAATACTAAAAATAGTTTAAGATACATGATTTTTAGTTAACCAAATGGTAACGTACACCATTACCCCAGTTAAGGGGGGGGTGTGTATATTACCACACAAAAATACCCCCCTCCCTACCTGTGGTCACACGTGTGGTCACACGTGTGAGATGTGTCATTGGAGGGATACACACCAAAACAGTAACAGTGATCGTACTCTCATGTGGTGGTATTATGGGTATTAAAAAGTAAATTTCTGTACTTCCCATCCTCTGTGATGAGTACTGTTACTTTTATGCTTAGAAAAAACATCTTCAAAGAACACACTTTCCTAAAGCAAATACTTTCCCTGATAGCTTAGTCCTGTTTTAGCCTCTAAGAGAGGGGAAGAGAAGCAAAGTGGGACCCCAAGCCCTGATACATGGATTGAAAGCACCCCCCCCCCCCCCCCCCCCCCCCCCCCCCCAGAAGCAGCGGAAGCGGCGACAGTAGCCGCAGAAGCAGCGCGGGAAGTTAGAGCTGTCGTCACCGCATGGCCGTACTGCTGCACTCGGGCACCGGCTGGTCCCACGATCCATCTTTCTGACAGACTGCAGTAAATGATTTCAGGGGCAGATAACCCTAAAGAAGAATTCAGAAAACATTAATTTCCTTGTTTACATGAGAGAGTTACTCCCCAAAGCTGTGCTTCCCAGTGGCTCCTATGCTAGCGTCTCACACACGCTGCTGAGGAGGTGACAGTCACGGGACTGGTATCCGTGTGCGCTCGTGTGCGGCGTGCCGCTGCCGTGGTGGGTGTGCGCATTTGCTGCCAACAGCCCTGCTCGCTGACTTCGCCAATGTGTGTGTCTCATCTTTCAACACGCACTGGCATTTTATGAATCAAATGTTGATTTGCAGTAATTTGTGGTATGTTTTTGCTTTTCGCTGTAATCCAAGAACACATAAGATTTCAAAGTCCTTGCTGACATTCCACCATTTCCTTGGATAAGAGGGCTGTGTCAAACATTTGGGGACAGCGGGCCTGATCAGACGTGGGTCGAGCGCGGCCACTGGCCAGAGAAAGGCTACCAGAAAGCCCACTGTCTGGGCGTCGCCTGACTGTTCTCCATCAGCCAGCTTCATTTACAGGGAAACACTTTTGACTTGCTGAAATAACGTTTTTCTAAAATCAAACATTAAAAGGAAAGAAGATGGCTTTGGTAGAAGCTTTAATGCTTCAAAGGATGCCAGGATTTTTTTTTTTTTTTAATGAGAAACTGAACAAGTTTGCAGTCCAAGGAGGTGTGGAAAAGAGCCTGCCCAGGAAGTTTGCAAGGTGGGAAAAGTAAAGTGTCTCACTTTTTTTTTTTTTTTCCCCCCGGTTTTGACCCTCCACAGGACTGGCAATTGCATAGCCAGCTATCATTTCAATGTTATTGCTCTTTACCACGGGGATTCTGTGACAATTTTGAAGAACATAAAGAGGACGTGTTAATCTCTTACCTGTGCCCCTAAAGCAACATGCTAAGCATTTTTTAAAATTATATTCCTCCTCCCTTAACAGTGATCACTATTTATAACTTTGCAGAATATACTCTTTCCCAGGGCTGTCTAATTTTTTCTGGGCTCAGGAGTTGTTTCATGGAGAGGTCCTTTGAGCAGGGGGAGGATCTTAATTTAATACAGGGGGCTATCACAGAGCACGTGCAAGAGGGATGGCAAACTCAGCTTTCTGTTGTTTCAGCTGCTTTGCAAAGAGTTGCTGTCACGTGTGAACAAACAGAAAAGTTGCCATTTTAATCACCAGCTTCCCAAAGCAGCTTAAAAAATAAAAGGGCAGAGGAGTTGAGTCCACTCTCACTCTCCTACTGCAAGACCTTGTTATAGTGGTCCCTAAAAAAAAAGTAAAAAAATAAACATAAAAAGGAGAATAAAATTCTCTATAGCCATTCCTCTTGTCCTCCACAAACTTATTTCTTTGATTTTTATTGTTTAAGCATAGGCAAAAGAAACCACCATGCTGTGGCTGGGTGCAGTGGCTCATGCCTGTGACCCCAGCACTCTGGGAGGCTGAGGTGGGAGGATCCCTTGAGCTTAGGAATTCAAGACCAGCCTGAGCAAGAGTGAGACTCCATCTCTATTAAAAATAGAAAAACTAGGGCTGGCTGCAGTGGCTCACGCCTGTAATCCTAGCACTCTGGGAGGCCAAGGCGGGTGGATCGCTCAAGGTCAGGAGTTCAAAACCAGCCTCAGCATGAGCGAGACCCATGTCTACTAAAAAATATAGAAAGAAATTAATTGGCCAACTAAAAATATATATAGGCCCGGCACGGTGGCTCACACCTGTAATTCTAGCACTCTGGGAGGCCGAGGCGGGAGGACTGCTGGAGGTCAGGAGTTCAAAACCAGCCTGAGCAAGAGCGAGACCCCGTCTCTACTATAAATAGAAAGAAATTATTGGCCAACTAATATATATAGAAAAAATTAGCCGGGCATGGTGGTGCATGCCTGTAGTCCCAGCTAGTTGGGAGGCTGAGGCAGGAGGATCGCTTGAGCCCAGGAGTTTGAGGTTGCTGTGAGCTAGGCTGACGCCACGGCACTCACTCTAGCCCAGGTGACAGAGCAAGACTCTGTCTCAAAAAAAAAAAGAAACCACTATGCTGACACATAGATATTTCCCAATTTTACTTTCCCTTATCTGCTGACATAAATATGTCTACATGTCAAAGCAATCGTGATTGTGGTGATTATTAACTCACTCGCAGAAGCTCATAGCCGGTCTCACAGAAGATGGAGAAGTGGTCTTTCAGGACGTACTTGGCTTGCACAGGTGAGATGTGGCCGTTAGGTGGCGCCGCCGGATAAGGGCACGGCTGGGCTGCGTGGAGGAGAGCGGGCTTACTGGTGGTGAAGTGGCTCTAGCGGCCAAGCCTGAATTTAGCACTCCAGAGTTCTTGGCTTATGAACGAAACAGTTAACATGTAAAGAGGGCTTGCCACAAGTGAGGTTGGGTTCTTAAGATTTAAACCAGAAGGCAAGATTAGACTCTCAGTTGCTTGTACGAATTAAGGTTTGTTGCATCCCCTGGGACCCAGCCAAAGGCGAGTGAGAAAGCCAGCCAGGCATGTGGCAAGGCGGTGCAGCCACTACGCATATGGAGTGTCTGCGCCACGCCCGGAACTCCGTAGGCACTGCTCAAAGCAAAGGGGGGTGGCTTTGAGGAAAGGGGCTGCACTGCACAGGTTTATTTTTTTTATTTTTATTTTTTTGAGACAGAGTCTCGCTTTGTTGCCCAGGCTAGAGTGAGTGCCGTGGCGTCAGCCTAGCTCACAGCAACCTCAAACTCCTGGGCTCCAGCGATCCTCCTGCCTCAGCCTCCCGAGTAGCTGGGACTACAGGCATGCGCCACTATGCCCGGCTAATTTTTTTCTATATAAGTTGGCCAATTAATTTCTTTCTATTTATAGTAGAGACGGGGGTCTCGCTCTTGCTCAGGCTGGTCTCGAACTCCTGACCTCGAGCAATCCGCCCGCCTCGGCCTCCCAGATTGCTGGGATTACAGGTGTGAGCCACCGCGCCTGGACACTGCACAGGTTTAGATCACAGCTTCCCACTTCCCAGTAGTTGTCACCTTTCTGAGCCTCATTTTGTCAACTGTAAGATGGGGGTGATGATGGTAATAGTTGCTCCAGGCCTGTTATAGAGACTGTATGCAAAGCAGCTAGGATAGGGCAGTGCTTGGCTGAGGGCAGAAAGTTACACCTCGCAGCAGCCCTGCAGGATGGCCGCCCTGGCACAGGGAGAAAACCCTGGCTCGGGCACTTCAGAGTGCTCAGACAGGAAACTAAAGATAGACTGACTCAGGGAGCCTTGGGCTTCCCCTCGTGAGTACCACCCACGGTGCCCAGGCCACCAGGGACACTGGCCTGCCAACCTAGCCTGCCCTCACCCCAAGACTTGAGGCCATCCCCACAACTATCTGTCAGAACCTGCCAATCAGGGGCTGAGTCCCCTCCTCCCTCTAGCAGCTGCTCTCTGGGCCCAAAGGTCGCGGGTAAGCTACTGGGGCAGCTGGGTGCACCTGACCCAGCCTGTGTCCTGGGGCGGTCCTCAGTCCCATGCAGGCCTGTCTCCAGGGACAGCCTTGGTGGCCCTGTGGGAGCCCAGGCCTTCTAGTGTTTGAAGGTCTGCTGGGAGGTGGAGGAGTTCTGGTGAGGCCTCAGAAGGCAGAGTTGGGGGCGCTGTGGGCAGTCCAGGGCAGCAGCATTTGCAGAACCCGGCTGCAGACTCCCAGAGCTGTGGCTCCAGTCCCTACCCTCCGTGATCAAAAGCCCACCCTCCCCACTCCCCAACGCATAACTCATACCCACACCTCACCGTCTATAGCTCGACTCCTGGAACAGTAGAGCTCTGGGCACATACTCCTCCCTCGCCTGGAACACCTTCCAACACATTTATCCTTTAAATCCAATCTTGGTGTTTCCTGTTGCAGGCTGACTTCCCCAACACCCAGCCCTTGCTGGGCCAGGTCCCTCCTCGGACTCTCACATTGCCCAGGGCTGGCTCTCAGACTGTGCTTGTTACGGGGCTCTGGTTATGTTGCTGTGACTGTACCCCCATTGGACTGAGAGTAGAGGCTATGGGGACTGTGGCTTCTGCATTATGTGTCCCTGGCACACATCCATAGGATTGGGAGGATGGATGGGTGGATGGAAGGATGGGTGGGTGAGTGGAAAGATGAGTGAGTGGGTGGGTAGATGGATGGATGGGTGGAAGGATGGGTGGGTGGATGGATGGTTGGGTGGATGGATGGATGGGTGGGTGGGTGCATCTATGGGTGAGTGGAAGGATGGATGGATGGAAGAATGGGTGAGCATAAGGATGGGTAGATGGAAGTAAGGTACAAATGGGTAGAAGGATGGGAGGTAGATGGGTGGATGGGTGCGTAGATGGATAGATGGTTGGGTTGAAGGATGAGTGGGTGGATGGATGGGTGGATGGGTAGGTGGATGGATGGGTGGGTGGGTAGGTGGATGGATGGGTGGGTGGGTAGAAGGGTGAGCTGGTGGATGGGTGGATGGATGGATGGGTGGGTAGAAAGATGAGTGGGTGGATGGGTGGTGGATAGGTGGGTGGATAGAAGGATGGGTGGAAAGATGAGTGGGTGGATGGATGGGTGGGTGGGTGGAAGGAGGGATAGATAGTGGGTACTTCTTCCTAAAGGGCCATTGCCTTACAGACCACCCCACTCCAACCTGGTCTCCTTTCCCAGGCCTGACCCAGAAAGGGTTCCATCCCATGTAGCTCTTTCACACTCCAGAAGAGAATGTTCTGACCTTCCTGCCCGAATCTGAGACCCATTTGCTCACCTGTGCTTGTGTAGTGGATCTTCCAGCCCGTGTGGGCCCCTGACTCATCAGTGACAAAGGTGATGGTCACGGTGTTGCTCTTCGTTTCAATTCTACGAGGCAGCGTCTTCCCACAAAATGGGCCATATTCCTCTTTGTCTGTTTGAATCTGAAAAAGAAGAGGCACCCCAAAACCTCAGCACCTGCTGCGAGGGGTCCTGCCTGGTTAGAGGGGAGCAACCCCCATGCCCAGCCATTCAGGGAGGGCTGATAAGGCGGACCTGGCCGAGGAGGGAGGGTGACCCCGCCGCCCCGAAAGCCACAGCCTGGCTCGGACTCCATGGAGTCTGCGGAGGTGGGGGTCGCTCGGCTGGACGGGATCGCAGGGGCGGTGCTGCAGGCCAGGGGGCAGCTGGCTGAGGGAGAGGGTCCCGACAAGGTGAGGGCCCGGGAACCAGACCTTGAGGGAGTCGTAGGGGCACTGGGCTTCGGGGTGCGTCTCCACATCAAAGGACTCCACGAAGTCCAGGACGATGCTGAACCCCTCCTCTAGGCGGATGTCATAAGTGCAGCTGGAGAGTTTGGGGTACGCCTGTGGGTATTCGGGGCTGCTGAGCTCCCCAGACCGCTCGGTGGAGACCTGGCCTGAGCACAGGGCTGGGAGGAAGGGGACAGAGGACGGGATGCAGTGAGTCCTCACCCATCTGTCGGATGGGTGGACAGCAGGGTTCTGCCTCTGGGGAGCAGGGCAAGGGACAAGGATGGACATGGCAGGGACATCTGTGACCTGGGTCTGGCCAGCCCAGCCGGAGGCATCGGCATCGCCAGGAACAGAACACCCCATGGCTGGGGGAGGGCTGGGGGAAGGGCGTCCCTTGCTCTGAGGCTGTAGCTGAAACACGCAGCACCTGGACGGAAGTTGGCCACGGCCCGGCTCACAGCCCTGGAGAGGGCGAGGCAGGAGCTGCCAGGCTCTGGCAGGGGAGGACGCACCGGAAGGAGAAGGGAGGATTCAGGGAAAGGGCGAATCCCCCGGCCTAGAGGCCCTTTCCTCCTCCTCCAAACGCCCCACCCAGTTCCCACGTTTGTCCACCAGGGCTCTCCCACGGCCCAGCCAGGACCAGCCCAGCCCCCCAGGGCCCAGGAGCAGCCAGGAAGGGCCTGTCCTCCGGTCTGGGCTCTGCCCTGGGGGCAGTTCGGAGAAGTTCAAGTCCACAGTGACTGTAAGTCTGGCGCCCTCCTTCCTCACTGCAACAGCTGATTCTGCTTCGGCAAGATGGAGCGGATGCTCGGTCACTCACTCACGGAAGGCCTGTCCCCGTTCCTGCTGCCAACCCCCACCCCCCAGGCTGCGGGCGGGAAGGGTGAGGTGAACGCAGCCACTGGAGCTGGGAGGCTTCTAGGAAGAGGGGAGTCCTTGGGGAGACGGTCGACTGCCCCTCGCTGACCCTCCCTGGGTCTCTCCACTCTGGCTCAGGCCACCCAGGCCAGCACACAGGGGCCCTGAGTCACCCTCTGAGCAGGAGTCAGGCCAAGGGTGCTCCAAGCTCAGCCTCTGGGGACCCGGTGGGGGAAGAGCACGCAGTACCCCGGTCCCCTGTGAACTCAGGCAAGGCCCTGCCCCTCTCTGAAATCTTCGAAATGGGGCTGGAGAAAGCCCTTCTGGCCAAGGAGCCTGGGGCCCGTGGGGGCGCCTCCCACCGCACTGGGGGGGCCAGGCTGCAAGGAGGGTGGGCAGAGAGGAAAGGCCCCGGGTGCACGCCACGCCCTCCCGCCCCAGAGACACTGCGGCAGGTGCCAGGTGCGGGGAGCAGGTTTATTGTTGGGGCCGTGGGGGCTGGGCGGGGCCGAGGGCTGCAGCGATCTCGGCCTGACCCAGAGCCACGGCCCACGGGGCTCTGGCTGCCGACACCGGGCAGGCCGGAGCGGAGGGGAGGCTAGAGGCTCTGCTCTGGAAGAGAGATCGGGATGGGGGAGAGACACCAACAGGGGAGACAGGGTCAGCACCAGGGTGGGGATCCCCTGGTGGCAGCCAAAGGGGTCAGCCTACAGCGAACCCTTTAGTTCTGTGGAGGGAGGGAGGCCAGAGAGACAGGTGTGACCAGAGGAGCCGGCCTAGGCCCCCCAACCTCCCACCCCAGGGGCCGTGGCTGTCCCCCTACTGGACTGTGGCCCAAGGGGGAAAGTGACTGTAGGGGGGTGGTTCCCAGGGCCCAGAGGGGGCCAGGCACACGGTGGGGACTAACACAAGCTGCTGGAGTGAGGAGCTAGAGGGAGAGCGAGCTGAGGATGGGAGGACGGTGGGTGCGGGAGTGCGAGGGATTTGCAGTGGGAACTGGTGCAGGAGGGCAGGAGGTCAAAGCGGCAGGGTAAGGAGGGCCTAGAAGCGCCCAGCCCCAGGGCCCAGGACCCTCCGTGCTGCTGGGGGAGCAGCGATGGCCTTGGGGGGCCAGGTGCGTCCCAGCAGGGTGGTGCTGGGCACAGGTGGGGGTCCCCCCTCCCCGCAGCCACGCTCACCCGAGCAGGTGCGCTTGTTCCGGTGGAGGACGTAGCCCGAGCGGCAGGAGCAGTAGAAGCCACCCAGGTGGTTGTGGCAGTGGTGGTCACAGGCAGGCGCCTCTCCCGGGGGCACCTGGCACTCGTCAATATCTGGGGGGAGGTGGGCCAGCAGGGCTCAGGAGGGAAGGAGGCGGGACAGTGCTCTGGCCTGGCCTCGGCCTTGGGAGACCAACCACCTCAGTGGCTCCTGCGAGGCCTCCTTGTGTCCCAAGGTGGGGGCTGGTCCAGGGCCAAGTTCTTTACAGGCCTAGGGCCACTGCAGCCTGCCTGTGACGCTGGGAGGGAGACACCAGCACCATCTCTTCTAAACCACCGAGGGGCTCAGTGTCCTGCCCAAGGCCACCCAGCCAGTGACGGGCACAGCCAGCAGTCAAACTGCACTCCTGCCGCAGCCGCTTGCCCAAGGTCAGGCAGGTGGGGCCAGGATCTGAGATCGGGCCGAGCTCGGTGGCTCACGCCTATAATCCTAGCACTCTGGGAGGCCGAGTCGGGCAGATTGCTTGGGGTCACGAGTTTGAAACCAGCCTGAGCAAGATCGAGACCCCGTCTCTACTAACAACAGAAAGAAATTAATTGGCCAACTAATATATATAGAAAAAATTAGCTGGGCATGGTGGCGCGTGCCTGTAGTCCCAGCTACTCGGGAGGCTGAGGCAGGAAGACTGCTTGAGCCCAGGAGTCTGAGGTTGCTGTGAGTTAGGCTGACGCCACGCCACTCACTGTAGCCTGGGCAACAAAGCGAGACTCTGTCTCAAAAATAAATAAATAAATAAATAAAATAAATAATCTGAGATCCACTCTGTGGGTGGTGCTCTCCCCCAGCCCCCTGGGGCCTCACTCCCAGCTGCGCATGGCCCTTGCGTCGCCCTTGGGGGCGACCGTCCCTGGCTCACTCGGTGCTCAGCCCTGTGAGCGGAGGTAGCTGTTACTGGAGTTTGCACTGGGATGGCGTCAGGCCGTGTCTCCCTCTGCCCCAGGGTAGGTGGAGGCGCGAAGGGCAGGCCCGGCCTAAGGCAGAGTCCCCGCCACCCCGCCGTGGACAGGCCGTCTCGAGGCCCTCACTCAGCTCACCCTCCGCCGCGTAGAAGGCCTCAAAGCCCGTGAACGGTTTCTCATTGGAGTAGTCAGAGCGGAAGGTGACGTCCAGGCGGGGACCCGGCGAGTAGAAGGTGTCGTTGCCAGGGGCCCGCTCGGTGTCCGTGCTCTCCTGCCCGCACAGCGTGGCCAGCACCTCGGTCCCCACGCTCAGCTGTGGGGGCGGGGGTCACCTCGGTCCCCGCGCTCAGCTGTGGGGCGGGGGTCACCTAGGTCCCCACGCTCAGCTGTGGGGGCGGGGGTCACCTCGGTCCCCGTGCTCAGCTGTAGGGGCGGGGGTCACCTCGGTCCCCGTGCTCAGCTGTGGGGCGGGGGTCACCTAGGTCCCCGCACTCAGCTGTGGGGGCGGGGGGTCACCTCGGTCCCCGCGCTCAGCTGTGGGGGCGGGGGTCACGGGGAGGGAAGGCCAGACCCAGGCCTGCCCTCCCTCCTGGCCCAGGCCGCCCTGCTCCCAGGTGTCCCCCAGCTTTGGGCAGTCCTTGGGGACCCCCAGGCCATTCCCGCCCGGCCAGCACCTTGACGAAGTCGTACTCGCAGAGGTGGGAGAGCTCCAGGTCGAAGAGGGTGAAGTAGAGGCGCAAGCGGTAGCCGGGGGGAGCAGTCAGGGTCCAGCGCTGCTCCTGGTCGTTGGGATACACCCCCGGGAAGCCGGGGGACGCCAGGCGGCCGAACACGGGCTCAGGCCACTGTGGGCCCAAGGGGGAGGCGGCCGAGCCACATAGCAGGCCCAGGAGGACGAGCAGCCTGTGGGCAGGGCAGGGGCGGTGAGGGCCGAGGCCTGGTCTCCACTCCTCACCCTGCTGGGCGGCTGTGGGGGTGCCCACCCACCTCATGGTGAGCCGTCAGCTGGCTAGGCCTGGTCTGCGGGCCCCGCGCTGGCCTCACCTTTGGTCTGTTTGTCCAGCGACCTGGCCCTGCCCCCAGGCCCCTGCCCTGGGATTCCGGGAATGACTCCATGACGCCTGCCCTCGCGGAGTCCAGGCAGGGAGGGCAGGGCCTGCAGAGCTCTGCGCTCACCCCAACCTGTGTACCCTCCTCAGCGTGGCCTAGGTCTCCGTAACACTGACGGTAAGCACTGCTAGGTAGAGACAGAGCGTGAACACACGCACCTACGCCCTCCTCACATCCGGGTAGGAGATAGGAAAGGAATTTCTGCAAACACATGGCTCTGAGCAGCGTGCGGGGGAGCAGGCAGCAGCACGTCCGGAGGCTGGAAGAACCGAAGGACGAGTGTGGAAATAATTGTCTAGAAAGCGCCTTCTGAGCTGGCAGTGGAACCAGGAATCCATGGCACCAGGTCCCTCAGGCAGTGCTGGAGAAACTGGCCAATCCCTGTCCCCATCCCTAGCCGAGGCTTGGGCACTTCTTGGAGGGAGTAACAGGGAGTGCCCAGGCCCAGCGAGGGAGTGGCAGGTAGAAACCGGCGTGGAGCAGACAGACCGGATGTGGAGAGCCCAGCCTCCCTCCATACTGCACTCCCGGAATCTGGGGCCACCCAGGTTTTCCCCTCTTTTGCAGGAAGCATGACCAGCCCAGGAGGAAAGACCGAGAGAGACTGACCTTCCAGGCTCCCCAAGCAAATGCTGAGCCACCTTACTCATGGTGACAGGCGAGATGACAATCCCTTCTTGCGCTCAGAGCTTCCAAGTGGCTTTCTGGCCCCTACTCTTCCATATGAGGAGAATATTCAAGAAAACAGGAACAGAGAGAAGAAAATGTCCAAAACCAAAGCGAATCAATATCTTCAGAGGAAAAAGAGATGTAGGAACAGAAATGCTTAAAAAAGAACATTCAGAGAATGACAACAACAAAAAACCAGTTTTGGGAAATAAAAAGTCTGATAAAAATTTAAAAACTCAGTAAAATGTTTGGAAGATAAGATTGAAGAAATCTTCCAGACAATGGAGCAAAAAAGAAATAAAAAATGGTAAAAAAAAAAAAAAAAAGATAAAATGAGAAGGCCTGCACAGTATGTCAAAGATTGAATAACAGGAATTCCAGAGAAAGATAAAGGAAGCAGAAGATGCTCAAGCAGGTTTGATGTAATAAAATAAAAGAAAAAGAAAACAGAATGGAAGAGATTATAAAGAAAATAATGCCAAAAAAAGTCCCAGAACTGAAGAACGTGATACTGAAAGTGTCTTCTAAGTGCCCCGGGAAAATAGTTGAACATGGACCTTTCCACGTGATATTTCAAAACACCGCAGAGAAAAATTACGTTCTACAAAGAGAAGGGAGAGAGAGAGAAAGAGAAAACGAACAGCAAAGCACATACAGGGGATCAAGAAGAAGAAGTATTCTGGAGCTCTCAAAAGAACACTGGAAACTAGAAGGGTGTGTGGTGGCAGCCGCCAAGGTGGCCTGCAACGGGTCCCCCCTGGGGTATTTGCCCCCTGCTGTGTCCCTCCCCGCAGACTGAATAGGGCTGTGGGCAGGATGTTGCAGAGGAGACGGGTGTTACTCTGTGTCAGCCCAAACGAGACCCTGCAGCTTCCACCCAGCTCTCTCTGGGATCACTTGCTCCGAGGGAGCCTGCGCCATGTTGTGCAGGTGCTCAAGTGTCCCCCTGGAGAGATCCGGTGGGGAGGAGCTGAGCTGCCCAGCAGCAGCCAGTGCGATTGGTGAGCCAGGTGGTGGAAGCACCTGGGAAGCAGATCCGCCCCAGCCAAAGCCTCAGGTGACGGCTTTGCCATCAATCAAGCTAGAATGTGAAAAATGAGACTTTTATATACGTCAGATTTTTATAAATTTACCTTGTCTCCTTTCTCAGAATGCTACTTCAGGATGTGCTCCACCAAAACAAGGGAGTGGGCCTCTCCCCGTGGCTCACGCCTGTAACCCCAGCACTTTGGGAGGCCGAGGCTGGAGGATCGCTTCAGGCCAGCTTGGGCAACATAGCAAGATCCTGTCTCTACAAAAAAAAAAAAAATTTTTTTTTAATTTTTTATTTTGAGACAGAGTCTCATTTCTGTTGCCTGGGCTAGAGTGCCATGGCTTCAGCTTTAGCTCACAGCAACCTCAAACTCTTGGGCTCAAGGGATCCTCCTGCCTCAGCCTCCCGAGTAGCTGGGATTACAGGTATGCACCATCATGCCCAGCTAATTTTTTAAAATATATATATATATTTTTAGTTAGTCAATTAATTTATTCCTAATTTATAGTAGAGACAGAGTCTTGCTCTTGCTCAGGCTGGTCTCGAACTCCTGACCTTGAGCAATCCACCCGCCTCGACCTCCCAGAGTGCTAGGATTACAGGCGTGAGCCACCACGCCCGGCCTCTACAAAAAATTTTTAAAAAATTAACCAGGCGTGATGGTGCGTGCCAGTTCCAGCTACTTGGGAGGCTGAGACAGGAGGATCCCTTGAGTCCAGGAGTTCGAGGCTGCAGTGAGCTATGATGATGCTACTTGCTCTCTAGCCCAGGCAATGGAGCGAGACCCTTTTGTTCTCAGAAAATAAAACAAAACAAACAGAAAACAAAAGGAGTAGATCCAGAAAAGGGAAGACAGGGGGGTCTAAGGGACGAGTGTTCAATAGGGACGTCCACTGGGGAAGTCAGAGGCTCTGGCCAGAGCCTCCTGCAAGGTGAAAATGACAGAACGCCTGCTGGGTCTGCAGATGTTAAGAGGAGCTTTAGGGAACTGGCGAAACGTCTGGGGCTAAATTAGTGGCACATTTATGGAAAACTAGGCAACTGAGAACAAACCAGAAGCCTTCCGGGAAACAGGCAGCTGTGCAGAAGCTGTCAGAGCTGACTCCGTGGCCAGCTGGGAAGGGGTTTGCACCGTCCCGTTGTCATGAGCTGAGTCACAGCTCATCCAGACGGTGACTCGATGGCGCAGAGGGAGGTGCTGAGGGCCAAAGCCACAGACTAGGACGAAGGCTGACGAGTGTGTTACTTAGAGACAGGGAGTGACTGTTTTCTCCCACTGCACTTGTGCACGGCACTGAACACCTCTGTAACCACGCACGTGGCGGCGTCCCCCCGCATGCCAGCGGGGTCCTCTGACCCCACTCGGTGCCGGCGCTACCTGTCTGGAGATGGAGTGAGACCCCACAGGTGAGGCACAGTGCCCAAGACCAACCCACTTCAGAGGCCTGTCGCAAGAGTGGGTTGTCACCTATACTTCTGCCGACCTCCCGTACGTCGGGGCTCCCACTACCCCTCCTGGGTGTTGATTCATTTGCTCGGAGATGCTTACACTGCTTACACTGACTGCTTTTCTGGAAGGGTAGTGCAAGGGGGACTGAGGACAGCACAGGTGGGGCCTGTGGGAGGGACACAGAGCTTCCTCACCCACCCGGGGCGCCACCCTCCAGGAACCTGGAAGCCTGTCACATCTCACGGTTCAGTTGTCCTGCCAGAGCTTCATCTCTGGAGGGTGGGGCTGAAAGCCACTGGGTCTTTCTGGTGGCCTGCCCCATCCTGAGGCTGTCTAGGGACCCTACTCTAAACCTACCAGAATCACCTCGTTAGCATAAACTCAGGTGTTCTGGAAAGGAGACAGTCCTACCAATCAGGAAATTCCAGGGGTTTTAGGAATGTGACAGGAGCTGGTGACAGACACCAAATACATTCATTATCTCTCCTACAGAAGGTAAATGCCCAAATAATCTGCTGAAACAGGGATGGGGTGGGGCAGGGGAGGGGGACAGGCTATTTTTCTCCTAACAAGCCCCATGGAACTGTGACCCCTTAAACCAGGGGCATGAGGGATTGTGATAGATACATGAAGTGAGAATAAACCTAGATAGCATTGACTTTACTCCCCATGTCACCCCTGGGCCCTGCTCATGGGCCTCCCCAGGGATTCTGGGACTTGTGGGACTCACCAAAGCTGCTTCTGCCTCAGTAGACCAGCCAGTGCCACTTGCACCCAGATGCGGGCCCCCAGCTGTTTCTGCAACCGGGGCTGTCCCCTCCCTGCCTGCTTCCCCTGACAGGTGACCTGATCATTGCATGGCTTCTAATTGAAGCTGACAGGTAGGCTCAGGGCTCCGTCTTAGACGGGGTGTGGCAGGAGCTGAGTGGCTCTAGGTCAGAGCCCACAGGAGGCCGAGGTGAGATGTGACCCAGGTCTGACTCTAGAGCACCTGGGGAAAGGCTCTCAGACTTAGGGGTCACGGGGGCCCCCACTTTCTCATTGCCTGCCTGGGTCTTGGTTGGTGAGTGTTGGTTGGAGAGGCTGTTCCCACAGGGATGCAGGGACCCCCCCGCAGGGTGCCCAAGCTGAACTGGCAGGCCCAGGCTGGGGTGAGTAGGGTGGAGTGGCCGAGGCTGTATGTCACGTCATGGTTCAATGCAGCCATTCTGCCACAAGTCCCTTCCTCACAGGTGGTTGTGAAGATTAAGACACACGGTCCACAGAGCTGGTGCGTGGTGCAGCCAGACTGCCTTTGACCGACAGCCGGCTCCACTAGGGCTCCCCGGGAGCAGACGCCAGTGCCCCAGACCGTTTTTCAGACTATCCCAGGATTAGGGGCAGAGTGAACGTTGGCCAGAGGCCAAAATGTGCTAGTCTGGGGAGCTTGCAGGGTGGGGCAGATCAGGCGGAGGCAGAGTTGGTGGCAAAGCTGGACCCTCGCTCCCCTCCCCCACTGTTCCGGACTCCCAGGATCACTCCAGGCTGAGTCGGGGCTCTAAGCTGGTTGCCCAGGCTAGGGGGTGGGGGTCACTCCCATGTCCCCCTTCCTGCCCCTAAGCTCCCCAGGTCCACTCATTCTCTGGCCCAGCCCCTGCCCAGGTCAGGGAAAGGGGCTGACAACTCCAGCGCTTGTAAGGAGGGTTCTTTCCTGCCATTCTCCCTACAAGACTGGAGGCCCAGCCCTCCCCCAAACCAGGCCCTGGTGGTGGTCTCTTCCCAGAGACCCTGTCCCGGCGGTGGGAAGGGTGAGGTGCCTGGGTCACCAGAAGCTGCAAGTTCAGCACCTTGGAGAGGGGACAGCCCTGTGCCCATGGAGTCCCCGGTGAGGCCACCCAACTGCATTCTCAAACTCTCAACATGGTCGGCGTGGTATTTTAGGAACTTGCCAGAAGGTACTTGAGAATGAGGGGGACAGGCAGGATGTGAACCAGGTCCGAATCCGGAGGAGTCAGGGCAGTCTGTCACCTGGGCCAGCGTTCAGCTCCTGCCCGACCTGATCATGCCCTAACCAGCCCCCTCCGGGGTCACCTCTAGCACCTGACTTAATCCCGTGAGTGGCCCAACCTTCTGAGAACACTCCAGAGTGGCCCCAGGAGAAATTACAGCCCTCAGCAACCCCAGCAGGGTCTCCGCAACCCCCAGCCCTGACCCTGTGAGACTGTCACTGTGGCCTTGGTCCTGAGAGGAGCTTGGTAAAGGAATGGCTCCGTCGGCTTCCTAGGACAGAGCTGGGTCCAGTTTGATGACCACTACGTCCCTCCTCTGTGCCACAGAGGTCAAAGGGTGGATCCAAGGTGACACAGGGAGGGCCCCAACTGCGCAGCTACAGCCTCAGGACAGACACTGGAGGCCAGATGCCAGGGCCCACGCAGACCCACACCTAGGAGCACCGAGTGGCTGAGGTATCCTCTGCCCGGGCCCAGTCAAGGTCACGGGACACAGGGTTGCAAACTTTGTTATAAATACGCGTGTTTGGTGATTGAGGGGCGACAAAGGCAGAGAGACGGTGCTGTACACAGCTGGTATAGGCTTGGAGGCTGAATGCTCCAGAGAGACACACAGACAGTCCGCCCAGCGGGGCAGGCTGGGCAGCATTCCGGGGCCTGTAACACTTGGTTGGTGGGTGAGAGCCGGCAGGTCTGGTCCAGGGCTGGAGGGGCCCAGGCACCCTGGAGGCTCCCGGGTCCCGGGTCCTGGGCGGCGGCGACACCCGGGCTCAGCTCACATCGTTCAGGGCCTGGTGGGGTACGAGGCCAGTCAGAAGGCTGCTGTCTCGGGGTCCTGGGCCCCGACCCCCCGCCCTGCAGGCCACTCACCTTGCGGGCAAACTCAGGCAGCACAAAGGCCGCCCGGTGCACGTCTGAGTTGTAGTATTTCAGCTGCATCTGCTCCACCTGCTTTTGCGTCAGTTGCTGCACGGGCTCCCGGAAGTTGGTGTTCTGGGGCCAAGGACAGGAGGTCGTCAGGGAAGGGCTCTCCATACCCTGCCCATGCACCCCCATCCTGAACTGGCAGCTGCCAGCTCACCGGGTTTTTGCTGCACAGCATGAAGCCGATCTGGCCGCTGGGGTAGGTGGGGATGGTGCAGTAGGCGTAGCCCACCACCGGGAAGAGCGACTTGCAGAACTGCCGCATCTCCTTGATGAGGTCCAGGTGCAGCCACTGGCACTCGCCTGGTGGGGGGAAGGGACCCGGGCAGCATCAGCATCAGAAAGGGCGGGCAACACCAGACCCACCCTACCCTGCGACTGCCGGGGCCTCAGCTCACCCTGGCAGCAGAGGATGCCGTCCTCCTTGAGGGCTGTCTTCATGAGCTGGTAATAGGACTCCTTGAAGAGGCTTTCAGCAGGGCCTGCAGGGAGGGAGGGACAGAGAAGGGTGAACACGCCCTGGCTGAGCCTCAAGGGCCAACGTCAGCCCACTACTCAGACCCACGGCTGCCCAGTGGCCGATTCGAACCCAGGTCTGGAATTCAGAAACTAACCAGAGGTGCGGGAATCCACTGCCCCAGGGTCTGAGGGGGCCCCACATTTTAACCCCATTCCTGGGGTGGTTCTCATCAGCACCGCAGCAGAGGAACCTCCGCTCCAGGCCTTGGGTCACGACTAGAACCCACGTCCACCCTGGCGCTGGCCAGTCGAGAGCAGAGCGGAGGATGAAGAGGAGGAAACCAGGGCTGGGTGGGGCAGTGCCACAGCCCCGTTGCCTTCAGGTTCCCCCACTGTCCTGAGCCGTGTTTGATGGGGGAGGTGACAACTGAAGGGGAAAGTACAGCTCTAGTTTTTATATTTTGGGGGCGGCTGTCCTCCACCCGGAAAACAGGCCTGGGGGAGACCTCCAGACTGCAGCTGCCGGAGGGCCCAGCGCCCACCCCTGCCTACCCATGGGGTCTGAGGAGTCGGTGATGATGACGTCAAAGGCATCCTGGTTCTGCTTCATGAACTCAAAACCATCACCCACGTGCAGGGTCAGCTTCGAGCTGGAGTAGCCAACGGCCATGCCCGGCAGGAACTTCTTGGAGACCTGGATGACATCCTGGAGGGCACACGGCGGACCAGGCTGAGCCACAGGGGCAGAGGGCTCTGGAGCCAGACAGTTACGTGGAACCCCCCCAGTGCTGCCTACAGCTTGGTCATCTTGGGCAAACCCTTCCCTTTTTGGAACCTCAGTTTGCACGTCTGTAAAATGGGGAGAACCCTGATACCTCAACTCACTGAGGGCTAGCTCCCACCTCCTGCTTGGGCTCATCCCCCAGCCCCTAAGACCAGACCACCCCATCTTGAGTGGCTTTCCTACTGTTCCTTCTTTTGGAAGGATGCAATTCCAACATCTGGCCAGGACAACCTTCCCCTGCCTCCACATAGCCAGATGCTTCCAGAAGCCGCAGCTCAAATGCCACCTCCTTGAGGCCTACCCTGACCACCCTCCACGCTTCCACTGTACCCCGCCTTCTGTGTCTCCCACCCCTGTTGTGCCATTATCAGATCATACTCTGATGTCTCCTCTAACTAGAACAGCAGCTCTGAGGGGGCAGGGACCGGTCTGCCCACTACTGTACCCCAGCACCTGGAGCAGTACCTGGCACATAGTAGATGCTAACTAAAAACGTGCTGAGTGCAAAGGGTAGATGTAGTTAAGATATCCCTGAGCTCTGCCTGGGACTTAAAAATCAGCTTAGGCCGGGCGCGGTGGCTCATGCCTGTAATCCTAGCAATCTGGGAGCCCGAGGCAGGTGGATCGTTTGAGCTCAGGAGTTCGAGACCAGCCTGAGCAAGAGCGAGACCCCGTCTCTATTAAAAATAGAAACAAATTAGTTGGCCAACTAAAAATATATAGAAAAAAATTAGCCAGGCATGGTGGCGCATGCCTGTAGTCCCAGCTACTCGGGAGGCTGAGGCAGGAGGATTGCTTGAGCCCAGGAGTTTGAGGTTGCTGTGAGCTAGGCTGACGCCACGGCACTCACTCCAGCCTGGGCAACAGAGAGAGACTGTCTGAAAACAAACAAACAAAAAAGTCAGCTTAGTCCTACTAAGAACCAGTGTCCAAGGTGCCCTCACTATGTGCTGGGCCCTCTGCTACACAGTTTTCCTACGGACCCCTCCCAACATCTGTTTTCCAGATGGGGAAGCAGGCCCAGAAATGTTGAGCGCCCGGCCCAAGGGTGTGCAGACAGTTCAGAGCAGACCTGCTGCTCCGGGCAGGCACTCACCTCGTCAATCTCACACTGGACCACGGACTCCACGGAGGGGTGCTTCACGACCTCGCGCAGGACGCCCCCGTCGCCACCCCCGATGATCAGCACCTGGGACAGGAGAGCAGTCAGCCGGCCCAGCACGCTGAGCCCAGGCGCTCACACAGAACCATCTGGAGCAAGGCTGTTCCTCAGCTCCTCGGACCTGCAACCTCACCACTTCACCTTCTACGCTCCGAACCCCTCCCCTGCCTCAGGAGCCTGGCACGCGGTGTCCCTTTTCCTGGAAGCTCCTCCCAGGGCTGGCCTATTAAGCTTCAGGCCTCCCGGGGACTGCTCCTCAAGACCAGTGCATGTCAGTGTACAGGGTCCCCACCCCGGTCCCCCACTGACTCCCCTTGTCCTTGCTAGCACTTTCTCTGACCATCCTTTAGGCAGCAACTGCAGCAACTGGGCTGAGGCCGAGGCACGCCTGGGACCTTGGGACACAGCTCAGGGCTGAGCCGCGGCAGGAGCGTGAGAATGGGGTACCTTTCGTGGGCTGGGATGGCTGCAGAGAGGCAGGTTGGCGATCATCTCCTGGTAGGAGAACTCGTCCCTCTCCGTGCACTGGATAACGCCATCCAGCACCAGCACGTTGCCGTAGGTCTTACTGCGGGCGGGTGACAGTTGGGGACCTGGGTTCTCTGGGGTGGGAGGAACGTGTCCCAACCCGCCCGTGGTGAGGGGAGCCTCCCACACCCCGCCAGGGGGTCCCGGAACGGGGAGCGATGGTGACACGTGGCGAGGATGGCGGGCAGGCCCGCTGGGTGGGGGCTGGGGTTGGGCTCGGGGTCTCCTCGGGCTCTGACGCGTCCCGGGACTGACACGTGGAGCTCGGCGCAGACGCCAGCGCCCTCCCCGCCCCAGAGGCCGCCCGAAGCGCGGCCCCCAGCCCAGTGAGACGGGACGCAGGGTGGGGAGGGACAGCGGCAGGGCACGGGCCTAGCTGGCGAGAACTTCTGACAGTTTCGCGGGTCGGCGGCGGCTCGGGGGCGTGCGGAGGCAGGACAGCGGTCCGGACTGAAGCGAGGGTGTCTGGGCCGGAGTCAGGGCAGGCCGGGCCGGCCGCGGACCCAGCTCGGACAGCCCCGTGCTGCGGGCGGCGGGCTGCCTGGGCGGAGCGCCGAGGGGCCGGTGCCCGCGGGGCGGCGGTACCTGCGGAAGACGAGGATATCCTGGTACCGCGAGCGCTGGTGGTGGAGCAGCTGCTCCACCTGCAGCGACAAGGCCTGGCCGGGCCACAGGCTGCACGTCTCGCGGAACCAGCCCTCGCGGATGGCGGCGGGGCCGGGCTCCATGGCGGGCGGGCGGGCGGGCGGCGCGGGGCGCGGGCCCGGGACTGCAGGCCGCGCGGAGCCGCAGCACAACGGGACCAGCTCCGCCCGCCGCCCGCGCCGCAGCCTAACCCGGCGGCGGGGCGGGGCCTGCCGGCGGGGGCGGAGCGCGAGCCCGCCAGTGGCGGCGCGGCCGCGCCGAGCGCTCATTGGCCGCCGGCCGCAGCGCGGCGCCCAGTGGCTGGGGCGCGCCGTCCGTCGGCGGCAGCAGGGTAGTGCGGTCCGCTCCGGGGCCACGTGGGGCCAGGGCCGAGGCCGGGCAGCCCGGCCGGGGCGGCGGGCGGGTTCCGGGGCGGGCCGGGCCGGCGGAAGGGGTCCGGGTCCCTCCTCCGGCCCCGCGCCGGCCAGCGCGGCGCAGCCCCGGCCTCCTGTCTCCTCCCTGCGGTCGGGAGGTGCCGAGGGCCGCGGGACTCGGGCCCGGCGCGGAGCGTCGGACCGCCGCGACGTGCCGACCGGACTGCAGCCTCAGCGCTGGGGAAATGCAGCCGGCAGCTGCAGTGTCGGGCCAAGGTTACGCTGTCGGGTGGAGCGAGAGAATGTATCCCTCACTGCGTCCAGAATTTGGCTCCTTGTTGGACAGACTGTGTGGTTCGTGGACGTACTGAAGATTTTTATTTACTTAAAAGGGTCATCACAGCCCGCGAGATCTAACTAGCTGGATATTCTTTTTTTATGCTTCTTTTTATACATCATTCTAGAGTCCAAACTAACTAGCTGGATTTAGCCGGTTCCCTTAAGAGTCTGAGCCATCAGCCTATGGCTGCTGAATAAGAGAGAAGTGCTTTTCTAAACGAGTTTCTAAATTTACCAGCAGTGTCCAGGAAGAGGCCCAACACATGCATATTCAGCACCAGAAAAGACTGGCACGCAATTTTTTTTTTTTTTTTTTTAACAAACTGGGTCTTGTGCCTTGAAGGGTGGGCGGGAATGTGCTTTCTGTTTTTATGGAAATGTCAAGGAACTTCTCAGAATCACATTAAGCATGCTAATTACCAAATATTAAATGCTAATTGCTCTACACGCACTTCGCATGCCAAGGAAAGAAGATGAAACTGGTATGAGCTACTCGTGACATTATGTCAGGGATGTTTTTTGACTGACGTTTTGCAGCCTCCACCTGGAGGTGGGGAGCACGTTTCCTGTCTCTTAAGCCGAGCTGAATAACAGACAACCTTGTTTATCAGAGAGAGCAAGCCTCAAGCCTTGGGACAGCCAGTGTGCCTTCCTTGACTTTAAGTTCCTTTCAAAGGGGAGTATGCTGAGGCAGTTAAAGAATTGCTAGGCGACAGCTCCCACGGAGCTGTTCAGCACCTGAAATTATTCACAAAAGGAGACCATATACTGGGGAAGGCAGAGTCATTAAGTATGTCCAGTTACTACAGGCTCGACTGGGTCCAGCCCTGTATTTGGGTCAAAATGTTCACCTACCAGCCTGTACTTCCTCCAAGACATTTCTGACTCTGGGTTCTGGTCGTCTGTTTAACTTGTCTGTGTTCCCTGAGCCAGATGGAAGCTCCCTGGGGCTGGGATGGTGCCTGTAGGTGGCAGGCCCGGATGAGGCCAGGTCCCTTGTGGATCAGCTGTCTTGGCTGTCTTCTAGGAGGTGCATGGCTGACCCTAGACTGGGGCCCTGACATTCCAGAGCCCAGGATGGCTGGCAAGTGGAGGACCAAGTCCATCCCCTTCCTCCTATGAGTTGAACACAGCTGCTCCAGCATGTGCGCCTCAAATGAGGAAGACTGTAATGACATCCTTTGCCCTCCTGTAAAAGAGGTAAAATCGAGGCTTCAGCCCCAAGCAGGAACAGCAAATGAGGTCTCCAGAACAGAGTGTACAGGATTATTGGAATCTTCCAAGCACACAGAAGACAAAGGCCCTGAATAAGTTACAATCAAAAAAGTTCCCAAACATACAGCACCAGGAGTTCAGAAATGTCACTCGACTTCAGGTCACAAGGAGGAAAAAATGATTTCACCAGAAGTAGCCATTATTGCACAGCCCAGGTTAAATTGCAACTGATACTATAAATCAGGATGGAGAATACCACATTATAGCATGAACTGTTTCCCTAAATTCAGCCCAGTGCGCATTTAAAATTCAGTTGTAAAACATTACTGCCTGGTGGGTTGACTATCCCAACCTCCTAAAAGTGTTGACAATTTATAAAAGGGGGAAGAGAGAGAGGGTAGAGGACAGAGGTAAGCCAATGGCTGCTGTCCAAAGCCTCGGTTTAAATGGGGTTGCCACGTGGTATGTGTCTCTGTCACGACACACTTGTTAGGCAGTTAGCACTTGAGAGTCATTTTGAAGCACTGTGTTCCGCCAGGCAGACATGGTGGTTATGAATGGGAACAGATTTGGCCATTATGTGCTGCTGCTTGGTTGAAGATGCGCATGGCAAGCTGCCGTAGGCACCACAGACAGCACTGTGCCTCCTTGAGCAAAAAAGAGACCTTCTGCTCACAAATTCTCTCTCTGGCTCCAACCCTGCTGGCCCTGCCAGATCCCTCATCCCCTCTTCCAGAGCACAGGCCTAGCCGTGGCCCTCCACACTGCAGCCCCCAAACAGTTCCTGACTGGCCGACCTCCACATGCCCTGCCGTCCTCCCTAGTTCTTTCCCAGGTTCTTTCCCGATGTTCTCCAAACTCCTCGAGGCCCTCATCTCCACCCATGGCTCAGGAGTTCTGGAATCCGGGTTCCATGGACCAGTAAACTGTGGAAACGTGTCTGGGGACTGACACTGGACTGCCAGCTTTTTATTTCGCAAGAAAAGACATTTACAAAGGCCTCAAACTCCTACTGCCTATGGTCCCTATCTTTAAAAAACAAACAGAAAAACATAGTCATAAAGATAAAACTAGTAAGGAAAACCTGACGGAGAATCATTTAACCAGCAGTGACCTGCTGTACCTGTTCAGCCAGGCCCGGGGCCTGAGGCTTCAGCTAACCATGGTGGTTCTCAAACTGCAGCGCAGAAGAATCACCTGGAGCAGGGTGAGCATGAGCCCTGGGCCACCTGCTCCCCCCTGCCCCCCACTGGGTTCTTTCCAACAAGCCCCCACTGGGCTCCTCAGAGGCCTCCACTTTGAGTAGCGGCCGGAACAGAGTTCTCCACATTCCTCTCCTTGCTCGTTGAGGTCCAGCCCAAATGCCCCTTTCATGAGGCCTCTCAGACCATTCTCAGTAGAAAATAATGTCTCACTTTAAAATATTTTCCTTCTTTGTCCAATTTTTATAGCAGAGACTGCCACTTTTTGTCAGTGACTGCTATTTGAGCCTCAATGTTTGTTGTTTCAAAATTCCGTAAAAGAACCCTTTTGTTTTAGCTGGACACATGGATGACTGAAATAATGATATTTCCCAGTACCCCTTGCTGTGGTCATGTAACTGAGTTCTGACCAATGGGAAGTGGAAATGGGCAGTAGTATCCTTGCGGACTGGAATGAGGATATAATGGCTGGAGCTAGGGCAGTTGCCCTGGACCATGAGATGGAAGCCCTGTGTTTTGAGTTGAAGATGGTAAAAAAAAAAAAACAGATAGAAGCCTGTGTCTGATGATCTTGAGTCACCATACTAGCTCTAGACCGAATATATTTACAAAAGAAAGAGAGAAAAAACATCTCTCGGTAAATTCCTGATAGTTTGGCTTTTCTGTCACTTTCAACCAGTTTAGTCATGTCTAATACAGAATGCTGCCCATTTTAGCATAGGGCTGTTCTCTGCTGTTCTTCTTAGCTGGGAGCCCTCCAATGACAGAGTGATGTGGGATTTAGCCTCGTATCCCACAAAGGGTCTCGTACACAGTCAGTACCCTCAATAATTTGTGAGGAAATCCAAGGAAAAAAGGTTCCTAGCTTAATAATTTGTAAAAATAAAATAATGGTGACTTCACCTTTCAATAGGAGAAAAATTAAAAGAAAAAAATAAATAAAAATAATGGTATTCTGTGCTTTCTTAATAGCCCATCTCAGGATTAAAATCAAATAGAATTCTAAACAAATAATCAGAGATTGGGTCACAAATTTATACAAGAAGTTCATTGCTGCATTATTCAGAATAGTACAAAAACGGAAGACTTAATGTTTAATAATAGGGGTTGGCTAAAATAAATTTTAGAATAAGAAAAGTCTCATAATATGAACTTTAAAGACGAAAAACTACAGAAACCTAAACCCAAGTTTGTAAATTAACACACTGACTGCCATGTGAGTTGTATTTAACTCAGGCTAGTTTTGAGTCCAGGGCCTCGTGAAGCAAAGCCTGCTGCTGGTTCGTGAAAGTCTTACTTGTTGATGTTTACTGTTATAATTAATATTGACAACTGAATTCTAAAAGCGTGGATTGCGTTGCATATAACTCACACATAAAACAATAAAAACTAATAAATTACAAAGGATTGTTTTGTTTTAATAAAACACTGTAGCCCCATTGTGGGACAGTCAATGTGTTAAAAAATATATCTAAATCGATGTACACATAGTAAAAAGCCTATAAGAAAATATACCAAAATGTTAAAGATTATCTCTGTGTAGGATTAAAGCTGATTAAAAATTTTTCTCTTTGCATTTTTCTATATTTTCCACATTTCCTACAATGAACATGTTATTACTACTATAATTAGGAAAAAAATAAAGTTTTTTTTTTTTTTTTTTTTTTGAGACAGAGACTCACTTTATTGCCCAGGCTAGAGTGAGTGCCGTGGTGTCAGCCTAGCTCACAGCAACCTCAAACTCCTGGGCTCAAGCAATCCTCCTGCCTCAGCCTCCCAAGCAACTGGGACTACAGGCATGCGCCACCATGCCCGGCTAATTTTTTTCTATATATATTAGTTGGCCAATTAATTTCTTTCTATTTATAGTAGAGATGGGGTCTCGCTCTTGCTCAGGCTGGTCTCGAACTCCTGAGCTCAAAGGATCCGCCCACCTCGGCCTCCCAGAGAGCTAGGATTACAGTTTTTTTTTTTTTTTTAAAGGAAAAGAGAAAGGAACAGAGAACAGGTCTTCCAGGAGCCACAGCTGGCTCCCAGACAGCTCACCAGTTCCTTTTCCCAACAGTATTTCTTAGCATTTGGCTTAACTCACATTATCTAACGGCTCATGCAGGCAGTAAAATGGCCCTAGAACCCTCTTAACATGGCGTCAGGTGAGACCACACTCTGCCTTGTGGATGCTGCCCTTGTCTGGGTCATAAGAAGTTCTCCTGCATTCTTCTTCGGGAGTGGTTCTGGACTTCTCTAGAACGCAGAGTAACCTCTGAGGGCATGCTTACCTCTGTCCACAGATGGCTGAAGATGGTAATCAGGACAGGAGGGAGCTCCCCTGCCAGAGTCGTGGTGGCAGCAAAAGAAAAGTCAGGAACAAGCTTTCGTCCAGTAAGAATTATTTTTAATGGCTTAAAAATGGGTCTGTACAAAACCAGCACCTCCATTTGGTGCCTCCAGTCCACTAACGGGTCGCAAAGGTTTCCTCCAACACTATCTCTTTGGCCAGTTGTGTCTGAAGCCTCTGCAGAGACAGGACAAAAACAAGAGTTACTTCTTCCAGCTTGGCTGGATGTTTGTTCTCAGCTGGTTTATAAAAATGTGGCAAACCTTAATAATGTTTGACTGAGGGAGAATGGTTTATTCAGGGGTCCTGGAGAACTCAGCTGGGCAGCAATGCGTCCCCTACGCTACAGCAGACAAGAGTGTGGCCTGGGGCAGTGCTCTGCAGCCCACACGGTGGCTGGGCCAAGTGAGATCTAAAGAGGCCAGACCTGTTCTTTGCTGGCCATGGCCTTGGGGCAAGCCCTCTGACCTCAGGGTCTGCTCCAAGTACCGGGATTTCATGCCTTTAACTGAAACATATTCCAAAAATGACAACCCACACTTGCTTCCTGATTTTTTTCTCATTCCTAAGAAACAGGCTAGTCTAGGAAAATTTCACACCTATTTGCTCTGAGGTGACCCCAGGAAAACGTATGACAATAGAAGAGAGCTAAGACTGGGGCTGAGTCCTGGGATGCAGTGACTGGCTATGTGACACGTGGCATGGAGCAAATCACTTCCCCTCCTGTTTTCCGAGTGACAAGGAGAGGGACTTGGCTACGGGAGGCTGAGTCTTCCCAGCTGAAGACTTCCGAGCGCTTGCCAGGAGGCTAAGCCCACTGAACCATACCAAGCATGGCAGGCGCTTTCTCTCTGGGCTCCCTGGGCTGCAAAGGACGTCGGCCACATACCTGTCTGATTTTCCAGTTGCAAATGACATGCTTTTATTTCCCACCACCTGTTTAAGTTTTTTGGCTGCAATGCATTTCTGAAAAGATAAGAAACCATTTAAGCTGAGTGACAACCCTGACCACAGGATACACAGAAAAACACACCTGAGCTCAGGTGGCCAAAGGCTCCAGCACCACAGGTGTGACTTTGGTTTCCTCGGAAGTGGACATTACCGTGTGTCTCTGAAAGCATGGCTGTTAGGATGTGCTACAAAAGGAACAGGAGGGCCCCACACCGGCCTCAGCCTCCACAGGCTGAACCTGCAGCCGTGTTCAGTCTGTCTGGCCCCAACCCCAACACCCACGTGAGGCAACTGCAGGCTTGTGCAGGCCCCAGAGGGAGTGCTTCTGGCCTGCGGCTGCAGTTCCCATGGTAGCAAACACAGTAATACACTGTAAAACTGCACGCCAGCTTTTACAGCCTTTTTAATTGCTGGAATAGTTGACGGTATTGTCTGCACCTGGGAAGAAATGAGGTGAGGAAAAAGATACGCAAAGGGAAAGGATTCCTACATGGCCCCGTCTCCGCAGAGAAGAGGTCAGCAGCGAGCACCACACGCATGCTAGACTCCTCCGGGGCTATTTCTTACCTTGCCAGCTGGGGTCTGCTTATTTGGATCAAACTGGGAGGAAGGTTTGGATTTGCTGTTTTCTGCAAGGTAAGAGATGAGAGTCATGGGATCACGGAAACGGGTTAATACACGAGACAGGATCACAGCAAGGCTGGGCCCCCATGTTCAGGTTGGGGGAGGAGAGGAGGAGAGGAGAGGGAGTGTGTTTCTGGGCACAAGCTATGTGAGGAAAGATGGAGCCACTCTGGTCACAACGGAAGTGACCAGTGATCTTGCTAAACCACAGAGGCCACGAGAGTGAGGTCCAGTGGAGGAGGGTGCTGGCGGCCAGTGGGCATCTGTCCACATCCTTGCATTTCCCTGGGCTGCTCTAGCAACTCCTGGTTAGTGGCATGTCTTGGGCAGGGCTTACTCTGTGGCTAAGACATGTTCTTTGTCTACTCTATAGCTTCCTCCCACCCAGCTCGGCCAGGTGGCCTTTCACAGGGCCCCAGTCCTTCCTCACCAGCAAAAGCCTTGAAGTCAGATTGGCTATAGTCGTAAGGAGTAAAATCTTTTTCTGGTGGATCTGAGTCCTTTGGCTTCTTGGAAATTTTGAGCCGTTTCTTCTCCTGTTTCTGTTCTGTGGTCCTTGGGTCACTTGTTGTCCGCTCTCTCTTCTTAGCAGCATTTTCGAGCTGTATTGAACACACCGGGAAGGAGTGTGGAGGCACGAGGGTGAGCAGAGAATCCCTCGGCCTCCAGTATTAGCAGGGGACGCAGCTGCCTGAGCGGTACAAAGTGGCGCAGTGTGGGGAGAGGAGCCCCGGCTGGAACTTAAGGACTGTCATGCTTAGTGAAGACTGGAACAAGTTCGTCACTGGACAACGACATCAAGCCATTTAAGAAGGGCAGGTTGAGAATTCCAGAGAGGAACGAAACATTTCCTGGGGCAGAGGGGAACCTCAATACCTTGTCTACTACTCCCGCCCAGCGGTTGGTGTATTTGACACAAACGCAGGAGAAGACACCTCTAGGAGGAATCACAACGTAACTCTGCTAAGGGGACACGCGGCAGGCACTAATGGACAGGCCAGCGTGAGCTGGAAGAAGGCAGCACTTTATGTGCGGCACGGGGTTAGCCCCCTACGATATTTGAGGAACATCCTGACCATGACCAGGGCCACCCAGTTTCTCAGAAACAGAAACGCAAGCACATACTGCGGCCTGCTGCCGGACAGAGACGGCCTGTTCTGTGGCGGCTTTGTACTCTTCCTTCGCCTGTTCCCGGGCAGCTGCAAGAGAGAACTGTCTATGGAACTGCCGAATCCAGCAGCCACTTCTCCATCCTCCTGACGCGGCCTGTGCACAGCAGTCATCACGGCTAATCCTCCCGCCCTGCCCCCCAGTCCCTGCAGGCCAACCTCCTCGGGGCTCAGGCGAGGAGCTCTGCCCATGCTCATCTCCACGCTCCATCTGATGACCCCACCGCCGGCTCCTTCCCCAGAAACCCAGGCCACGGATTCAGGGGCCTATTCAACGTCACTCTGAGGCTGTTTAGCAGGGATGGCAACCATCACTGTCAAGGACCAGAACCCAAACCTCTTCCCTCTCAAACCGGCTCCTGTCGCCACCTTGCGTCGATGGCAACTCCATCTTTCTAGTTAGCTGCTCAGGACAAAACCTTCTAGCATCTGTGGCTCCTGCCTTTCTCTCACATTCACCTCATGGCCAAATGCTGTCAGCTCTACCACAGGCTACATCCAGGTTCTGACAACACTTTACCAAGCCCATCCCCTCGCACCTGGGCTACTGGCAGGTCTCCTAACAGGGCTCCGTCCTTTCCCCTAGGATCTACTCTCAACACTGCAGCCAGGGAGGGGGATCTTGGTGAAACGTAGGTCAGCTCCTGTCACCCCTCTGCTCAGGAGCCTTCAAGGATTCCCAACTTACTTGCAGTAAGAGCTAAGGTCCCCCTGGCTGGCCCCTCTCCTTCCTCATCTCCTTCCTCTTCTTCACCCACTCCGCCAGGCCACGAGGGCCTCCTTGCTACTCCTGTGCACACCCAGCAAGCTACTGACCCGGAGCCTTTGGACCTGCTGTGCCATTGGTCAGTGACACTCTTCCCTAGATTGCTGCAGGTCCCTGCTCCATGTCACGTTTATTAGCCTGCCTTCTCCAAACACTGTCCAGAAACGGCAGCCACACCCCTACCCCAAGCACTCCCCACCTCTCTCTGCACAGTACCTCCTGCACCTGACAGATCACACATTCGTGGGCACCACCCCTCAGCAGAAGGCAAGCCCCCAGGGGAGTGCTGTGCCTGTTATCACTGCTGTATTTCTGGAACTTTGTGGAAGGACTGCATAAACAGACTTCTGTCAAGGGCTGTTCTTTAACAAACACAGTGACTGAGCTTACGAGCGAGTGAAACATACCTGTTTGTTCGGCTGCCTTCTTCTTGACAGTCTCTTTAGATTCTTTTTGTACCTGTACCTGGCTTGCCAACTTCCAACGGTTGCTGATCTAGAATGAAAACAAACATAACAAAAAAAACTCCAAAACTCAGCCACCTAGGCATACCTTCCTTTTTTAATGAGGTAATGTAGGGCATGCTAAACTAGTAAGTACACACATTCTAAGTCATAAATTCTAAATCTAAGCACACGAAAAACAAAATCTCATGCTGGCTTTATTTATAAAATCCTTATTTAGGATGACAAAGTACAACTGTGCTCCAGGCACAGGGCCGGAGGCTGTCCCATCCGTTGTCTCAATCCCTTCTGTGACCCTGAGACAAAGGTACTAGCATCACCACCTCTTTAGAGACGAGCAGACGGGCTCGGGGAGGCTAAATAGCTTGTCCAGGGGATAGGGCTAGATTCAGGTCTGCTGTGCTCTATGACACCACATGGACCGGTGGCATCAGAACACACCTAGGTAACACTGACCATAAGCAAGGTAATGGATGCGCAGTTGCTCAACGTGCCACGACCAGTGGGGGGAAGGAGGAGAGAAGGCAAAACCCCACCTGACTCTCCATTTCTAAAAATAGCAGGCTAACCCACAGCAACAGGGCCAGGCCGCTCAGGGTTTGGCCTAATGAAAGAGCTGTGCTGCCGGGCGGGGCCGCCCACGTCAGCAGAGCGGCCACTTCCTGCAGGGAGGAAGGAGGCTGTTAACAGACATGAACACGCTGGCTCCCAGGAACATCTCATGGGGATCCAGGGGAGGTGTGTTCTTATCCTTATTCATAATGCTGTTAAAACAAATCAAACAATATGAGACAGATGTTTTAAAATTAAAGCTGTCACCTTTAAGAGCCTTAAAGTAACATACATCTGTAAAAAATGCATCAAGCTATACATTTAGTATTTGTGTACTTTACTACATATAAATTAAACCTCAATTTAAAAAATGAAAACAAAGAAAAGTTGCTTAAAAAGGTTTCCAAATGCTTTTGAGAATCGGATTGAAGTTCTGGCTCCACTCCCTAGAAACAATGATTTTAGATATAAAGGGCTTTAGCATCATTTTCAGGGGGTTCTCAGATGAGATGGGCTTGTCTAAAACAGAAACCTGGTTCAAATAATTAAGAAGTCCCCTTTTCTTAGGAAGTCTGTTTTAGAAAAGGTGACAAATCCACTTACTTCGTAGATTTTCGTTGATGGATCAAACTTTGCTGCCTCAGAGACGTGAGCTTCGTGTTCTCGTGAAGGCAGGAACTAGAAGAAAGAAACGGTCCCGTGAAACGCTGCAGGGAACGGAATCTGGCCCCACAGGGCGGAGGCACTCGGATGGGGGTGCTGGTGCCATCTCAGTTTCGACCTGGACCCCAGGGACAACGGACACAGTGTCCAGAGCCTTCCTCCCTCAAAAGGCTCACTGCTTCTTTTCCAGGTAAAAGGCACGGATAGCTGCAGATGTCTCTGCAAATTCTGCGCATGTACAACTATTACTCACCATCCTAAAAGGATTTTCAAAGGACTCCATAATCCTGTGGGCTTTTTTCTGTGCAACTGTTAATGGACCCTGTCCATTTTCTTCACTAGGTTCCTGCAGGGGCACACAAAAAGATCACTTACAACCACGATCATACAACAGTGACATTAGTAATGGCTACCTTTTCTTAAACTCTCCTAGGTATATGGCACTGCGCCTTTAATAGCACTCAGGAAGGTTTCAATGATTAGACGTTGGATCCATGAACTGTGTGTCCTCTCAGCCTGTGGGGTATGTGGTGTTATTCTCACCAACTTATAGAGGAGGAAACTGAGGCTTGGAGAGGTTATGAAAGTCTTTCAGAGCCTTAGAGAGAGAACTGGGGCAGAACGGGGATTTAAACCCAGGACTGACTGGCTCTAGAACTTGAGGTCTCCACTGATACCTGAAATTTAATATTACAAAGCTCTATGGGGAATTAATCAGAATGTTACTTCCAACCGTGTTGGTAAAACTTGTGTTATCCTTTGGCTTCACTTTAGTTCTACTCCCCTGCAACACAGAGTACAAGGAGATCAGAGCCTCCTTAAACTAAACACAGCACTTCCATAATAACACAGCCTGAAGTTTATGCTGACACTTTTAGCTGCTAAATCACCTGGATGGCTCATATGGGCTCTGTGGTCAACTAAAGTTCCTAGACTTTTCTCATGAATTACTGAAGCAAGACCCAATCTAAATTTATGTAATTACGTTGAAAAAGAAAGTGGGATCCAAAGAAGCACACATCTCGCAGGTGCCATTTCACCTTCTGGGCTTTGGTCCTATACTCGGGAATAATGGAATGGTTGTGAGGTTTGCTCCTGTAACCTACTGTCTCACCTAGCTTTTTATCATTTGAACATTTGCTCGTCTTTGTATTTTTATGTTTATTTTTTTAGAGATGGGGTCTTGTGATATTGCCCAGGCTGGCCACAAACTCCTGGGCTTAAGCAATCCTCCTGCCTTGGCTTCCCAAGTAGCTGGGACTAGAAGCATGAGCCATGACACCTGGCAACATTTGCTAATCTTGACAGCTGTCTTTACCCAAGATAGATATAATAGTATTCTTGCTTCTCTTTCTCAGTTCCTTTTTAAAATTTTTTTAGAGACAGAGTCTTGCTCTGTTGCCCAGGCTGGAGTGCAGTGGCATCATCATAGCTCACTGCAGCCTCGAATGCCTGGCTGAAATCATCCTCCCACTTCAGCCTCCTGAGTAGCTGGGACCACAGATGTACACCACCATGCCTGACTCCTTCCTACCACACCTGCTGTTTGTGGTATTCAGTGTTGTATATGTGCATTTTACTTTTATCTCTGGTTGTCTCCGTGTTCATTCATCCTGACCAACAAATGCAACCTAGCTTTCTTTCGCAAGGAACCTGGAGTTCCGATCACTGGCAGAAAGCAGAAGCCTGAGGCGTAACGGCTGGGAGGGCTTGTCACATCCAGATGCACATCCCAGGAGCAGGCCTGGCCCAGGTGAGCCACATTGCTCTCAGAATGGAGGGGTCACTAGCTGCCTCGATGGCTGCAGCCTCCTGCGGGGACGGGCACGGGTTCTGCCACTCACGAGTGGCTGCTTAGCCTGCTCCTCACTTTCTCTACTGAGCACAGCACAGAAAAAATGGTTTTCAAAGTTTTCCCTTCTTCACTGAAGCACATAGGGATGGTGCCAAGGTCTGCCGGAAGCCAACAGAATACCTGCTCTCCAGTTCATCAGAGGGAGTGCTCACTCCACCCCCCTGGGCACCAAGGGGACCAGTCCCCCCACTCTAGCTGTGTCTGAAAAGTCTGGTTTCTACGTCTTCTTAGCCCATGCCCTCTTCCCCTCCAGGTATCGGTCAGCATCAGGATGCCAACCTTTCCTTGGGGATTTCTTTGCTCACAGAGTGTGTCCGGCCACCTCCCACAGACCACTTCCTCCTGAGTAGCACAGGCCATCTTGCTCACCTGTTCCCCTGCCTCTCCCACCACTGCTGGGTTTTACTCTTGGCATTAGTATCAAAAGTGTATGCAACTCTCCAGGCAGAGAGCTTGTGTGAAAAGCCCAATAGATCCCCGTGAGTCTGCATCCCCTCGGTGACATTTCCACGTTACTCACATTAAATAACGTGATGACAGCTGTAGCAACAAGGCATCTGGTATCCAGTGAGGTCTCTTCTTTTTGGTCAGGGAAGAGGCTCACCTGTTTCTGCAGTGGCACAGATCCTAGAGGTACGGAAGTCAGCAAGGTCAGACCGTACTGGATTCTGCACAGGGCAGCCGTCCAGCCCCTCTGGCACGGTCCCGAGGGCCCTCTACGTTACCGTTGGCCGGGAAGCTTGGATAGCCGTCTGAAGGTGCATGAGAGCAGTCATGAGGTCCAAAGAGAACATTCTCCAATCTCTGCATCAAAAAGAAACCAGGAGGCCGGCATATAAAACTTGGAAGCACACCAGTGGCTTTTCGCTGGCAGTGTTAGCACTGGCCTTTGTCAAAGAGGTTTGTTCTCGCTGGCTTTGACCGATGTCTTCCCCCATAGGGAACAATAGATACGACACTCTACCTCAGCACTGGGCAGGGGTCCACTCTTCTTCGCTCCAGCTGCAACTTCAGACTAAGGAGTGAAAACAAAGGGAATCTGGAGAAAGTCACCTAAACTCAATGACTTGTTCCCCCACCCCGGACTGTGTTTCTCACTAGACTGTTTCTCAAGTGTTCAAGTTTCTCTTCCATCCCTTACAGTGCTCAATATTTACCTGTAAATGAAAGAATAAAGCTCTTTATCACGACTAGGCATTACTACGAATGATCCCAAAGAGCTTGAAAAAGACTGTTCCCTGGTACCAGGGTTTCTCTCTTTCCTTGGACAAACTACAAGACTAAGAAAGAAATTTTAACAGGAAAATTGTAGATATGTTTATCCTTAGATTCTCTTCTTTTTTATCTCAATGCAGCTAATTTTAAGTCTTTCTTAAAATTTCTTAACATTATTGAGGATCGGCCAGGTGCGGTGGCTCACACCTGTAATCCTAGCACTCTGGGAGGCCAACGCAGGCGGATTGCTCGAGGTCAGGAGTTCGAAACCAGCCTGAGCAAGAGCGAGACCCCGTCTCTATTATAAATAGAAAGAAATTAATTGGCCAACTAATATATATAGAAAAAATTAGCTGGGCATGGTGGTGCATGCCTGTAGTCCCAGCTACTCGGGAGGCTGAGGCAGTAGGATTGCTTGAGCCCAGGAGTTTGAGGTTGCTGTGAGCTAGGCTGACGCCACGGCACTCACTCTAGCCTGGGCAACAAAGCGAGACTCTGTCTCAAAAAAAACAAAAAAAACAAAAAAACAAACAAAAAAAACTTGAGATCAGGAGTTCGAAAGATTATTGAGGATCAATAATCTTTCAAGAAATAGCAAACATGATTTTCCATATACTGGTATTACTACTGAGTCAACGCATTTAAAACTGTCCCAATAAAATACAAATCAAAACATGCAAATCTATTTTTAACAAGTCGTACTACATACATAAGGGAACATGCACACAGAGAGATTCTAGTTTCGTGTACCTACGCATTAAATGTACACTCATGTAGATTTATCTGTATTTTCAGGTGGGTAGTCTGCTTTCATCTAAATTTGTCTAAACTTTAACGTCTCCTTCACAAAATCAGCTCTTTTTGAATTTCTGTTTCTATTCATGGTTCTCGTATTTTCCCAGTCACCTAGGCTTTAAATTTGGAGTTGTCTTTGTAGCCCCATTATCCTCAAATCCAACTGCCGTTCAGATGACAGCTCGACAGGACATAGTGCTCAAGAATAACTGGCAGCCACTTGTCATCATCTGTTATTAAGTTCCAGAAATCTTTTCGTCTGCTACTTCTTAGACCTGTCTTTTCCCTTCCACTCTGTGGCACCACACTCATTCAGGGCACTCTCACTTCACACAGGGACCCCGCACTTTGGCCAGGCTTCCAAAATGAGATCCCTATGCTGACGTCCCCATTGCACCTCATCCTGCTTTTAGAACAAAAGTGAATTCGGTCAGTCACTAGATATTACTTGCTGTTGGATCATCAAAGCTAAGATCATAGAATAAAAAGGATGAGTTCTGGCCCCTGACTATGATAACAAAACATACCCACGGGATTTCCTAAGCCCTATTGTTTTCTTAGGGTTGTTTAGAATTGAGGCCAGCCCACCTACAGAGACCACAAGAATAAGATGAGCTAGCAGAAAGAACAGGCCTGCCGAGTTGGGGCCCTTTAACAGGAAAGTGTCTTACCTTGAGCAGAGGCATCTCTCGGGCCTGCTGGATCAGAAGATGCATCTCGTTGATCTGTTGCCGTACAAGAGGTGGAACTGGGTTGCAGCACGCTATGATGCCCTGAGGTTCCCTGTAGGCAAGTAAGAACACACTCAACTTCTCAGAAACACGGCCCTCAGAGGCTTCCAGATAAGAACAAGGATAGGGCATAGCCAGGATGCCACAGCTAAGCTGAAGCCACAGCTAAAGGTGACTAAGGAAACATGCTCATGTCAGGCCAGCCCAGGCCAAGTGCTTCTCTGCATGTTATTTGTTGCACCGTGCTTTAAGTTGGTTCCTCTTAAAGTCTGACTCCTGCAAATGGGGAGACCTGGAGGTAAGTACTGTAGCACTGCTAAGTCTTAGTTCTGCAGTGGGGTAACCAATAGATTGTGAATTTTGATTCTTGCTTGTCCTTCAATAACGTGTCAAATCATGAAATGCTTTAATTTGGAAGAAAGTACAAAGGGGACATTTTCTTCTCTTGCAAATGGATGCTATAGGTTCAGATTTACACTGAACTCAATACAAGGCATAATCACTGAAATAGCTCCAGTTTTAGTTGTTTTTTTTTTTTTTTAGACACAGTCTTACTCTGTCACCTGGGCTAGAATGCCGTGGCGTCAGCCTAGCTCACAGCAACCTCAAACTCTTGGGCCTCAAGCGATCCTCCTGCCTCAGCCTCCTAAGTAGCTGGGAATACAGGCATGCGCCACTATGCCTGGCTAATTTTTTCTCTATATATTTTTAGTTGGCCAATTGATTTCTACTTTTTTTAGTAGAGATGGGGTCTTGCTCTTGCTCATGCTGGTCTCGAACTCCTGAGCTCAAGCAATCCTCCTGCCTCAGCCAGTTTTAGTTTTTAAATGGCAACCTGAGGCCAGAAATTCTGGATTCCTCGGACTTGCTGCCTTCTAAGCTGAAAGCACTAATCTAGTCTGAGTAAATGGCCTTGGGTAACAGCAATCAGAAACACTTGATTTTCAAGGACATGAGATCTACCAAGAAAGTCAGAACACATCAATCAGCTCTCAGACTCACTTAGGCAGTTCTTCGGCTATCTTCAGCATCATATGGTTTGGCAGTACATATCTGGGGAAAAACACACAATGGGGACACATTAAATTCTGCCAGTAAATTCCATTAAATGCCATAACACGAGGGAAAACAACCAGCTTTCATGGCAAATGAAAAACGAGTCCATGACTGCCTTGTTATTAGGTTGCTCTAGAAGCAGTATTAAAAGAATCTCTAACCCCTTACCCGTAACTTTCATCCTCCCTGCGAGCTGTTTTATCCCTCCAGCCGAACAGCAGCTGAAACGCCGTCAACTGCTGCGTGTTGAGATGCTTCTTCTGCTTCCTATACAGTTCAAGGTAGGACTCATCCGTAAAGAGAGGTTTGATGAATTTCTGCAAGATATTAGAGTATATTCAAGATCAGTGGGAATAAAAACTGTGCCCTGAGCTTTGCAAAATGTTTGGCTCTTTTCATAAATGTAAAGAGCAAACGTAAGAACAGAACCTAACCAGAACCAGGCAGCTTGAGAGAGGGTCTATGTGAGTGGCCGAGGGGTACCTTGAGGCAGATGTCCCTGCTCCGCTGCCACACCACCTGCAACTGAACCGGCCGGCCGTCGCCTCGTTCCCACAGCTCCAGCCTCATCTTATCGTAGATGTAGAGCAGGTAGTGGGTGTCGTCCCGGGCGTAGTGCATCATTTCCTCAGGCAGGGGGCTAGAATTGCAAAGGACGTTTCACTGACTGCCTCCAAGAACAGTAATTCAACTTGTCTACTCTGGGTGCTGGGGCTTCCCTGGACCCTCCTGATAGGAAAGATCCTTTCACAGCCAATGCTATAGTTATGCCAACATTTCCTGCATTTTAATATGACAGACCATTATTTAACAGGTGGGTAGAAAGGCAGACAGAGTAATAATATGGTTAAAAACAGGGGCACTCTAGTCCTGAGTCTGAATCCTAGCTCCAGTTGCCTGTCCTTGGACAAGTTCCTCAACCTCTCTGATCTTACCTGGGAAATGGGAATAAGACACTTCACAGGCTATTGTGAGGATTACACGGGATATCCCTGAAGCACTGAGCCCAGTGCTTGGCACAGGGCTCAATAACAGGGAGTACTTTTTAGATTTTATCAATTTCCATCTTTTATTTGGACTTTAATAGTCCAAATACAGTTTTATTTTTATACTTAGAAATTCTGACACGTGGATTTGCAGAAAAGCTTAGTGGCACCTTCATAAGACACCTACAACCTCATGGAGGTATAGCTAGTCTTCTGAAAATGACCAAGTTGAGTAAGGCTTCCAGAAAGTGTGGCAAAACCATTACCTTATACTACAGAAAACACTTTTTATAAAGCTACACCAACAGGGCCCCTTAGAATTCTCTCTCACATACGGGATGTCATCTCACAACCAACCAGACTGGGGATCCAAGTTTAAAACAAGAGGTGGGCATGGGTAAATACTGACATGGCACTTCTTTTTCAGCCACTATTTCCATGAAGCATAGTGTTAACAGCATCAGCCTAACATAAACTGCACATGGTTATCCAAACATTTCCTACTGCTTTCATGCTGCTGGAAACACCTGGAGAAAAGCCTGATGCCATTCACCTCAGGATTCAAGGAGTGGTATGGCCCCAACACAGGTCTTGACAGGTTACTGAACAACCTTGCTTTATTCTGCCTCCCACATTTTCTTGTCAAGAGCAAACTGACCGTATTCGCCAATCAGCCAGCTGATACTGCTTGTTGGACTCCACACTGCAGTAGAGTTTGAGCAGATGATCGAGTGAATGCCTGCCCAGGTTAAGAAGGCGCGCTGCCTGATGGGTATCAAACATGTTTACTACGTACAGCCCAAAGTCTTTCTGTAGCCACTCTATGTCTGAATCAGCACCATGGAAGACCTGAAAGCAAAACCACAGTCATGTGGTACACTGGTATAAGGCATGCTCTGAAATTAACTCTGGCTCTAGGTTATTAGAACACTGCAATTACACGCCTGTAATCCTAGCACTCTGGGAGGCCAAGGCAGGAGGACTGCTTGAGCTCGGGAGGTGGAGGCTAGCCTGAGCCAGAATGAGACCCCATCTCTACAAAAAATAGAAAAATTAGCTGGGTGTAGTGGCTTGCACCTATAGTCCCAGCTATTCGAGGGTGAGGGAGGAGGATCGCTTGAGGCCAACAAAGCAAAACTCTGTCTCGAAAAAGAAAAGGCCAGGCCTGGTGGCTCACACCTGTAATCCTAGCACTCTGGGAGGCTGAGGCAGGTGGATCACTCAAGGTCAGGAGTTCAAAACCAGTCTGAGCAAGAGCGAGACCCCATCTCTACTAAAAAAAGAAATTAATTGGCCAACTAAAAATATACAGAAAAAATTAGCCAGCGCATGCCTGTAGTCCCAGCTACTCGGGAGGCTGAGGCAGGAGGATCGCTTGAGCCCAGGAGTTTGAGGTTGCTGTGAGCTAGGCTGACGCCACGGCATTTACTCTAGCCCAGGCTACAAAGCAAGACTCTGTCTCCAAAAAAAAAAAAAAAAAAAGCAAATATTAGAATGCTATAATTAGAAGCCAGGATTAAGATATGTATGTGTAGTTTTAAATATTTCTCTTTGGTCATAGCTGCTTTTTTTTTTTTTTTTTTTTAAAGATAGGGTCTCATTCTCTATTGCTTAGGCTGGAGTGCAGTGGCATGATCACAGCTCAATGCAGCCTCAAATACCTGGGCTCGAGCAATCTTCCTGCCTCAGCCTTCCAAGTAGGTAGGACTACAAGCATGTGCCATGATGCACAGCTAATTTTTAAATTTTTCTGGCAGAGACAGTGTCTCACTATGTTGTCCAGGCTGGTCTTGAACTCCTGGGCTCAAGTGATCCACCCACCTTGGGCTTCCAAAGTGCTTGGGTCACATTAATAGGTGTGAGCCACTGCGCCCAGTTGCACAGCTGCCTTCTATACACCTAGCTGCACACTCTTAAGGTCTGAAACTGCTATCAGCCAATGATAAAAAGAAAATAGCTCTATTATCTTCAAGTGCAATTGTTAAGTCCAGACAATCTAGATGGGTTGGGCTCGGTGCAGTAGTCATTAAAATGATTTAACATTTTTCTGGGTGGTAACAAGCTGAGTCATAGGGTTTTAGAAATAAAAGCAGTTTAGCATATGGTACCCTAGGTTAACAAATGACATGATTTCTCCCAACTTCACTGGCTCTAGGTTGAAATAATGGAATAGTAGACTGAAAAGTCCTTAAATCTGGCATCACATGCAAGAGCTAGAAAAGGTTGGCTGACCTTAACAATGGCTGGGTGTGTGAGGCTCTCATTGAGAATGTACATGTCACTTCTAAGCTCAAGGGTGTCAATGATGAAGTCTTCTGTCCGGGTGGAGATTTGCATCAGGCAGGTCAGTCCGAGGAAGCTCCTGTAAGAGTGGTGCTAAAACACACAGGAAGAGGAGAGAATAGGAAAAAAAAATGCTTTTACTAGATTTTCCTTTACTGATTTTGAAAAGTCAGCTATGGAGCAAAGTTATTTAATTTTTACCAAAAAAGTAGATTAAAATTAGTATTAATTTTATACTTCTTGAGTAGGCAAACTGACCGAAAATGTAAAAATTTCACTCAAGGTCATTAACAAGATACCTCCAAGTCTACTGCAAACTCTTGACAATTCAAGAGCTTTTCATTGAGTTCCACAAGTTCATCCAAGGAAGAAATAAAATGGCAGGGTGTTTCTTCTACAGGTCTATATAACTGGATCAAGAAAGTAAAATTAGAAAAGAAAATTAAAACTCATCCCCCAGTAAAGTACAAAATGAATTATAAATTCAAAAAATGACCCAAAACTGTAACCTTCGACTTTAAGGTATTTAAAGAAAGTCAAAATTATATCAACTAAATTTACTTATTTGATTTCTCTTGGGCTACTAAACACGATCCTTAAAGTAGTAAGGCTGGATACTAACCTGGGGTTGTGGCTTCTGCAATACAGAATCTGGTGGAGTAAAGTGATCTAGTTCATATTGATAAGGATGTGCAAACCTGAATAAATAAAATAAGCAGAGAAATCTTTCAGATAAATTTCATGATTCAAAGGAAAAACAATAGGTCTTATCTAATTTATAAAAACAAGTGAGAAAAAAATCATTGTAAAAATACCTTCCCTTTATGAAAACATCATTATTTCGATGATAATTCAAGTGCAAATAAATCAGGGGATACTTGTTCACCCTGAAAACATGATAATTAAAAGTCTATATACAGCATATGATGATTAGAGATAAAGAACACAAGAAAAACAAAAAAAATTAAAGAAAAGAAATATTAAAAAAAAAGGTCTATTAAGGGCTGGGGTGGTGGCTCACGCCTGTAATCCTAGCACTCTGGGAGGCCAAGGTGGGAGAATCGCTCAAAGTCAGGAGTTCGAAACCAGCCTGAGCAAGAGCGAGACCCCATCTCTACTAAAAATAGGAAGAAATTAATTGGCCAACTAAAAATATATAGAAAAAATTAGCTGGGCATGGTGGCGCATGCCTGTAGTCCCAGCTACTCGGGAGGCTGAGGCAGGAGGATTGCTTGAGCCCAGGAGTTTGAGGTTGCTGTGAGCTAAGCTGACACCACGGCACTCTAGCCTGGGCAACAGAGTGAGACTCTGTCTCTAAAAAAAAAAAAAAAAAAAAAAAGTCTATTCAGTCAGGTTGGCTCATGCCTGTAATGCTAGCACTTTGGGAGGCTGAGATGGGAGGATCACTTGAGGCCAGGAATTCAAGACCAGCCAGAGTAAGAGCAAGACCCTATATCAAAACAAAACAAAACAAAACCAAAAACATAACTCTATTCATTTCTTTCGAGAGAGCTGGAGACCCAAGCAGCTTTATAAAGATTTGAGCTCTTACATACAAAACACTGTATGGCTAATGTTGTGTATAATACAAAAATGAGAGATTATATAATTTTTTGTGGTTTGGAATAACAGAGCTGTGAATTTAGAGAGGATGGGGGCAAACATTTCAGTTGGCCAAAAGCTAAATGTCATATTTTTTCTGTTCCTCTCTCATATATTTGCATAAAAACCCTAGGCCTGGTGAATTCCTTCAGGGCAAGGCTATCTTTCCCTACCTTTATTTCTCCAGCACTTAGCTCGTGGCCCCCAGTGCAGAGCTGGGGATGAAGGAATAAATGCTGAGAATCCGGCTATATGTGAGGAGAAAGGCAATACTTAAGAAATTTTTATCACCTTTTTTCATTATACTGAAGGCAAAGCCCATTTGCCTATTTTAAGTGAAGTTTTTCCAAGATGCTTATATGACCAGTGAACAATGCCTCTTTTTTTTAAATTTTATTTTGCTTATCTTTTCTGTATCCTTCCAATTTTAGCATATGTGCTGCTGAAGCATTTCCTTACTGAATTCATTAATAAGTCTTCCCTACCATTTGAGTCCTCAGCTAATAAGGTAGAGTGGTAGAGAGGAAAGACACTTTTAAGAAAACATGAGTTTAAAGTTCCAGCTCTGTGGGAAGCCACCATCTCTAATTTTGTCCTTAGATCTACGAAACAGGGATGAGAGCAACTGCTCCCTCCCAGGCCTGCGGTGAGGGTTAGTTAGTTACAGACAGTGCTGTGCGGGCCCTTTGGGAACAAACAGAGGTTTTCTTGCCAAGACCCATATTAGGAAAAGGTGAAAATCACCTGCTCCTCAGATTTTTTGTTTTCATGTACACACTTTACAAAAGTGAAACAGTGAAAATGTGGCATAAAGGTAAGAACTCACAATAGAAAGGTCAAACGCAGGCAAACACTTACATGTCCTGCTCTACCTGCTGGGTTCTCTGCTGGTGGATGAAATCAGCCAGTGCAGGGGGAACATCCAAGTCCTCGGGACGATCCTGTGGCCGTTCCCGCCTTTCTTTCGAGAGAGCTGGGGACCCAAGCAGTGACAAAACATCATCACAAAAGATACGTGCATCTTTTCTCATAATGGAAGGGTTAACTGGCTCCCTTTGAAGGAAGATAGGTGGCAGACCTGGTCTTTACTGGTTTTCGCAGCACGTGGAAAGGAAGACTCAAACATAGGCAGAGTTCGCACGACTTACCCTGAGGGAGGGGTTTCTGAGCATTGGGCTTGATGAAGATTTTAGGAAGAAACGGAGTGTTGGAATTGTCAATCTTCTCTCGAAACTTGAGCTGAGGTCGGATGATGTTTTTTGCATGAAGCAGCCGGAAAGTTTCAGATTTTGTTTTTTTGCCATATTCTCCTGCCTATAATCAACACATGTGAATACTTTATAACAGAAAAACTTGATGAATTAGAAAAGTAAATTCTAATTCATGTCTTCCAAGGAGACAAGAATGTTCCATGAGACATTTAAGAATGTATGTGTATGTGCGACTAGGGGTGCAAGGTGGAGAAGAATTAGGGGTTGTATAATTAGGGGTTGTGTTTATGAGAAGAAGTCAAGGGAGGCAGTGGCCAGTTCTGTGTCCAATACCTTAGAATAGAGCACATGAGAACGGGCAAAAGACCTATTATAAAGCTGACATCTGGAGCTCTAATTAATCTGAAAATAAGCCCTTACCTTCCGGTTCCAGCTGGACACTACTGTTTTTGGGACCTGCAATCCTGCAGGGAGGACAGGCTGCTGATTCTTATTTACACCTGACGCTTCATCCAGTAAAATACCCTAAGAGTAGAAGAGGTATTAGTTTAGTATCTTCCTCTTGAAGTTAGAAGAGTTAATTCCCTAACATTTTAAATAATTATGTATAAGAGAATATATATAAAACAGTGAATGAATGCATATATCAAAACATCACATTGTACACCACAAACATATATAGATGGTCCCTGACTTACGACAGTTGGACTTAAATTTCCAACTTCATGATGGTGCGAAAGTGACACGAATGCGATAGGAACCATACTTTGAGAACCCACACAATTGTTCTGCTTTTCGCTTTCAGCACACTGTTCAATAAATTACGTGAGATAGTCAACACTTTGTTATAAAATTGGCTTTGTATTAGATGATTTTGCCCAACTGTAGGCTAATGTAAGTATTCTCAGCATAAGGTAGGCTCGGCCAAGCTAGGATGTTTGGTAGGTTAGGTGGATTAAATGCATTTTTTTTTTTTTTTTTGAGACAGAGCTTCACTCTGTTGCCCAGGCTAGAGTGCCGTGGCGTCAGCCTAGCTCACAGCAACCTCAAACTCCTGGGCTCAAGCAATCCTCCTGTCTCAATCTCCTGAGTAGCTGGGACTATAGGCATGCGCCACCATGCCCAGCTAATTTTTTCTATATATTTTTAGTTGGCCAATTAATTTCTTTCTATTTTTAGTAGAGATGGGGGTCTCACTCTTGCTCAGGCTGGGTTCAAACTCCTGACCTTGAGTGATCCTCCCGCCTTGGCCTTCCAGAGTGCTAGGATTACGGGCACCAGCCACCATGCCCAGCCTAAATGCACTTTTTTTTTTTGAGACAGAGTCTCACTTTGTTGCCCAGGCTAGAGTGAGTGCCATGGCATCAGCCTAGCTCACAGCAACCTCAATCTCCTGGGCTAAAGTGATCTTCCTGCCTCAGCCTCCAGAGTAGCTAGGACTACAGGCATGTGCCACCATGCCCGACTAATTTTTTGTATATATATTTTTAATTGGTCAATTAATTTCTTTCTATTTTTAGTGGAGACAGGGTCTCACTCAGGCTGGTTTCGAACTCCCGACCTCGAGCAATCCTCCCGCCTCGGTCTCCCCGAGTGCTAGGATTACAGGTGTGAGTCACCGCGCCTGGCCACTAAATGCACTTTTGACTTACGATATTTGCAACTTATGATGGGTTTACTGGAACATAACCTCACTGTAAGTCAAGGAGCAACTGTATAATTTTTATTTGTCAATTAAATAAATTTTAAAAAAGTAGATCAATGTATGAGAGGTGATTAGGATTAGGATATCATGCCAAGTAATTAAAGCACTAGCTGCTCAATGGCAGATAGGATAATAATCACTCACTCTCAACACTTGATTGACTCTCTTTGTAATTCTGAATTTGGCTGAAAATTCAAATGTGATTTAATAGTATGTGGCCACTGAAGTAATTAAGACAACACTGAACTGCATACATTAAATATAGAAGTATAGTATTTCAAAGAGAATGAAGGTCGTCCTGATCTATTTTGCACTTCAAGGCAGATATGGAATATCAGTTTGGGCACTACCTATTAATAGAGGCATACTCAGGTGACACATGGAGGCAGGACTCAAAATCATAACATATCAGAAACTGCTGAAAAATCTGTGGGAAGTTAAACTAGGGAAGAGATGATTTCATAGGCTAGGAGAGCATGATTTAAATATCTCCAGGACTGTCACATGGTTGAAAGTCAGATGTGTTTTGGGTGATCTCTATTTCTGCAAATAACGTTCTGAAGAATCAGGCATAAACAGATAGTAAGCTACACAGAATAATACACATCTACTCCCGATCCTGCAAGTTGGGGTGTTTAGCTTGAATTAACAGTAAAAATGGATGAAATTTTGGTTGGGCAGATACAGAGGCCTCTTCTCATACAAATAGGATTTGCAAATCTGGAAGGTCGATTCATAATAAGGTACTTTAAGTTTCCAGAGGGCAGTAATGTATTTTTTTGTTTTGTTTTGTTTTTAGAGATGGGGTCTTGCTCTGTCACTCAGGTTTGAGTGCAGTGGCTCAATCAGAGCTCACTGTAACCATGAATTACTGTGCTCACGCCATCCTCTTCCTCAGCCTTCCTAGCAGCCAGGACTATAGGCACATGCCACCATGCCTGGCTAATTTTTTCAAAAAATTTTTGTAGAGATGGGGTCTCACTAGGTTGCCTAGGCAGGTCTCAAACTTCGGGCCTCAAGCAATCCTCCTGTTTCAGCCTCCCAAAGTGCTAGGATTAGAGGTGGGAGCCAAGATGCCTGGCCAATATTTTGAAGATAACTGTAATTATTATCTTTGTAAATGCCAACTATCAGAAGGGACTGTTATTACCTGTAAGAAACATTAAACTTACTTCTTTTTCACTTTCTAAGATGTCCAGGTTTCTCTTTATATTTTAATAACACAAAAGCTCTTCATTTGTCAGTTTTTACAAAAGTAAAATGAAATACTCACCACTCTCTCCAGAATCACATCATTGGTATCAACTAGGAGATCAAATTTGTCCTCTAACTCAGTTACTTTGCTTCGATCTTTAATGTTGCTGCGACATCCATGGTATTGCATTACCCTACTCATGCTAAGGAGAGGAAAACCAAGGTTAGCTTTCAGACTTTTAGTTCATTTGTTCACATTCTGTAAGAGAACACTCAAATAGCTTGCCTCAGACTGTTCCCAATACTTTGTGTGCAAGCTAATAAAACTTGCACCCTGGCCTGGTGCGGTGGCTCATGCCTGTAATCCTAGCTCTCTGGGAGGCCGAGGTGGGCGGATCGTTTGAGCTCAGGAGTTCGAGACCAGCCTGAGCAAGAGCGAGACCCCATCTCTACTATAAATAGGAAGATATTAATTGGCTAACTAATATATATAGAAAAAATTAGCCGGGCATGGTGGCACATGCCTGTAGTCCCAGCTACTTGGGAGGCTGAGGGAGCAGGATTGCTTGAGCCCAGGAGTCTGAGGTTGCTGTGAGCTAGGCTGACGCCACGGCACTCACTCTAGCCTGGGCAATAAAGTGAGACTCTGTCTCAAAAAAAAAAAAACAAAAAACTTGCACCCTTACAGTAACAATTAAAAAATACCGCTAGTTGTGTGGCCTTGGGCAATTCGCTAAACACTCTGAGACTCAATTTGCTCACCTGTTAACTCAAAGGAGAAATTACCTCAAAGCTTCCTTTAAATTCTAAAACATCTGATACTATGTAAATAACATGTGTGGCATTCATTTGTTTTAACATGGCAAATCAAAGAGTTTCTTTAATTCTGTAAAGCAATAGTTAAGTAAAATTAATGTTTGTGCATTATCTGTCCTAATACACTTAATAATACTTGTGACTCTGCCAGTTGTGTGAGAGAATCTTGGATCTAAGTTTTCAAGTCCCGTATTAATTCAAAAAGATTTATTGCCTGTACATGCAAAAGTGAATATATTTTTTAAAGGTTACACTATAAATTGTTAACAAGTAGTATTTCCCTAGTAAAAATTCATTTCTTTGTTTTCACATTATATAGCTCTTTATAGCACAGAAAATTATGATTAAGGAAAACAAATTTCAGGAAAAACGATCTACCTCTTTGTTTTCATTTCTTTCATTAACACAATTAAATATATAGTACTCACCACTGAAGCAACCTGTCTCCCTGTGTTTCACAAAATGCCTGAAAGCCAGGAAAACTTCGGTAAAAATCATACTCATCACCACACTGTGGTAGGCCCCCAGATGACTTGGTGACTGCCACCACTGACCCAAGAGCAAACTGTCAAAAACCAGAAAAGAAGACATAGTTTAAACATGGATCCATAGAAAATACTTTCTCTCTCTAAAAAAAAAAAAATAATATTATTTTCATTTTTTAAATAAAAATATATTTAAAATATATATTAAAAAATAAATAAACATGGATCCCCATTCATTTGGCAAATCATTTTTTGGGATCTACTATATATAGCACTTTGTGCTAGATGCTGAAGATATCCACTCTTTTTTTTTTTTCTTTTTTGTAATTTCAGCATATTATGGGGATACAGATTTTAAGGTTTCAATAAATGCCCTTTCCCCCCTCCCCCCAAGATATCCACTCTTTATCCATCCAACAAATATTCATTTAGTGCCAAGTTTCAATCTAGGCCCTGACCATGGTGAACATGAAACTAAGTGTAGAGCTTACATCCTGGGGAGAGTGGAGAGAGATAGAACAAACATATACATATATAATATGACTAAAATTCACAACAACCAGGTTGAATCTTGGCTTTGCTACCTATTAACTGAGGTCTTAGGTAAGTGATTTCACTTATTTGGACCTTAGTTTCCTCCTCTGAAAAACAAGCAAAACAAAAAGGGCCTATCCCACAGAGTTTTTGCGAAGATTAAATGACCTACAAAATCACTCAGGACAGGCTAGGTGCTGTGGCTCATGCCTGTAATCCTAGCACTCTGGGAGGCCGTGGCAGGTGGATTGTTTGAGCTCAGGAGTTCAAGACCAGCCTGAGCAAGAGCGAGATTCCTGTCTCTACTAAAAATACAAAGAAATTAGCTGGACAACTAAAAATATACAGAAAAAGTTAGCTGGGCATGGTGGTGCATACCTGTAGTCTCAGCTACTCGGAAGGCTAAGGCAGAGGATTGTTTAAGCCCAGGAGTCTGAGGTTGCTGTGAGCTAGGCTGACGCCACGGCACTCTAGCCCAGGCAACAAAGCAAGACTCTGTCTCAAAAAAAAAAAAAAAAAAAAAAAAAAATCACTCAGGACAGTGCCTGTACATAAGTGCTATTATTATTACTCAAGTTCAGATACATAAGCATTCTATAGGAATTTATTTTTGAGTTTTCTTTTTTATTTATTTATTTTTTTGAGACAGAGTCTCACTTCTGTTGCCCAGGCTATAGTGCCATGGTGTCAGCCTAGCTCACAGCAACCTCAATCTGCTGGGCTCAAACCAACCTCCTGCCTCTGCCTCCCGAGTAGCTGGGACTACAGGCATGTGCCACCATAGCTGGCTAAGTTTTTCTGTATATTTTTAGTTGGCCAATTAATTTCTTTCTATTTTTCGTATAGATGGGGTCTCAAACTCTTGACCCTGAGTGATCCTGCTGCCTCAGCCTCCCAGAGTGCTAGGATTACAGGCGTGAGCCACCATGCCTTGCCTTGAGTTTTCCTTTTAAACATCTAAAAACAATACATGCCTATTCTAGATCCTCTGGATAATCTATTTATAACAGACCCTATCTATAACTGGATTTGTATTTATTGTTCAGTTAGTACCAACTGGTTCTCTATTTTAACTGTTGTGTGGTAATGGGAAAAAAAGTCTGAAGTGGCTTTCATAGATATCTGATAGTTGACCATGTGAAGGCCAAATGACATCATTGTGAATTGTGTGAATAAACATTTCCCAAGGAAAAAATGAGAGAAAGGAGGTGGGAAATTGACTCATGGTGAGGAACATGGTAGCTTACAAACACTAAGACCACACAATCAGGACCATAGCTATTGGTCCAGGAACTTTTCAGAGCCAAGTAAATGAATTAACAATAGCATCTGCTTATGGTAAATGAGATATAACCATGAGTGGAGGTTTGGGGAATTTGTAAGGCTAATTTACAAATTTTAGTTTCATGGCTTTGTAAGAGCTATGCACCCCTTAAGCCCAGTTGCATCTGCATTCATATTTAAGCTGCGTTATACAAATAATTTAAATGAACCTTGCGTCCCTTCCAGGAGGTACTGATAAATGTGCTATGGCGCTTAGAGGAGAGAGACCTGGTGGTAGTTGTAACAGGTGACACAACCTATGGCTTGAGATTATGTAGGACGGGATTTGCGGAGAAGAAAGGACTATCCAGGGCGATGCAGGAGAGGACGCCAAGCCGGTGTGGGAGGTGCGAAGAGGCCCAATCCCTCCCAGGCCGAGTGGTTCAAGCGGAGGGGAGGTCGCGAGAGCTGGGGGCATCTCAGTGTTAAGGAAGCCCTTCTCAGGATGCGGAGACGGCTGTCAACTGGGAAGCGGGGCAACGCTCAGTGTCCGCGTCCGAGGCCCGGTCCCCGCAGAGTGCAGCGACGGTCTAGTGCCTGGCGCGGGTGGCGGCCCCACGACCCTCGCCCGGGATCGGCCGCGGCACGCGCAGGCAGCCTAGGGGGCCCGGGGCTGCTTTCGGGCGGCTTCCAGTGCCCCCAAGGCTCCATGAACTTACCTTCACGAAGCTGTCTGCGTCGGGGAAGCCTGGCAACACCATCTCCCCGTCGGACTTGGCCGCGCTCGTAGCCGATGGAGCCTTGGGCTCCCGAGGACTGGGAGGCGCCATTTTCCCGGCCCGTAGGGCTCTTCTCGCGAGAGTGTCTGGGCTGACGCGTGCGCGCGCACCACGCATGCGCAAAGGCTGGCGGGCGGGCGGCGCGGGAGGGAGTTTGGGTTGAGGTGTCAGCAGGAGATCTTGCATTTTTCTTTAGCCTCATACAGCATCAGCTCGACAACTCTATGATTGAGGGTGGAACCCAGAGGACTTAATTATTCTCCTTTTTAAAGCCAGCTCTTGCCAAGCTCTGCTTCCGTGTCCCCTTCACCCACTTGATCTGGGCTCCTGTCATTACACCACCCTTGGTTTCCCTGGTCCCCATCAGTCTTTTCCCCTGTCTACTGGTTCATTCCTGACAGCCTACGCATACGCTGACACCTCTCCCAACTGAAAAAGAAAAAACACTCGCCCCCACATCTTCCAACCACTGTCACGTCTCTCCTGCCCTTTATAGGTAAAATTGGGAAAAAGCGTCAGGACGCTCGCGCTGTACTTGCTCACCCCGTGGACTCCACGAACCACTCTTGTTGAGGCACATAGTGGGAACTCGATAAACATCTGTTAAGGAACGGCTGGAAGAGCTCTTGTTATGAGGGACACACCGCATTACCAGGCTGTCCAGAGGATCGATTCCTGGAAGCTCAATGGGGTGTATTCTTTCTCCTAAAATCAGCAGTGGCACATCCTTAATACCACTTGGTTTATTAAGTATTCAAGAAACATTCAGAATATCCTATTAACAGAACACTTGCTGTTCACCTTTTCTTTCCCATGTGTGTATTTCAGGTACACAGGTACCCTGGCAGGATAAAGGCCTAGTTCATTTCAGCAACTAGTGTTTTTGAGCACTTAGTTCATATGGTTCAACCTAATACCACGTGCCAGGCTATGCTAAGTCCTTCCCGTGGATTATCTTCTCCTCCAAACAACCTCACAAGGTAGTTTGTAATATTACCCACATTTTCAGATGAGGGAACAAGTATAATTAAGTAACTTGTCAAAAGTCACACTGGTAGTAAGAGATGGAGATGAGATTTGAAACTCAGTATATGATACTACAGCCTTGATTCTTAAAAACTACAGTTGACTTTTTTTTTTTTTTTTTTGAGATAGAGTATCAGCCCGGTTAGAGTGCGGTGGCATTATCACAGCTCACTGCAACCTCAAACTCCTGGGCTCAAGCGATCCTCTTGCCTCAGCCTGCTGAGTAGCTGGTTCTACAGGTGTGCCCCACCATGCCTGGCTAATATTCCTGTTTTTAGTTGAGACGGGTCTCGCTCTTGCTCAGGCTGGTCTCCAACTATAAGTGACTCTTAAAGTGCAGGGGTTAGAGGTGCTGATCCCTCGTCCCCTGAGCAGTCAAAAATCCGTGTATAACTTTTGATTTCCTCAGAATTTACCTCCTACTAGCCTATTGTTGACCAGAAGCTTTACTGGTAACAGTTGATTGACACATATTTTGTGTTAGATTATATATTGTATTTTTTTTTTAAGTAAGCCAGGGAAAAGAAAATGTTATTAAGAAATCATGAACTGACTAAAATTATGAATAAAAAGCCACTAAAGCTCCATGTGTTTAAAATTCTGATGTCATTTATTGGCACAAAAATTATTCAGATACAACATGGTGTCTAGACATGGCTACACTTTATACTTTGTGCATTTAGTCGAATATTTATGTTGCTCATAATTCCCAACACATACTAGACCTTCCTTCTCTGTGTTTAGCACCTCTACGACAGCATTTCTGTTTTCTGAGCCCTTGCTCTAAACACAGAGTATTTAGACCTCACTGAAAATATCCCAGAACTGTGCTGGAGAAGGCCAGGGTGGGCTGCCCCACTATGCTGTGACCCCCTTGGTGCATCTGCTCAGCTGGGGCTCCCATGATCTGAATAACCCCCTCCTAGCGGTTCAGGTCTTAGACTGAAGTGTGTGAGTTGCAGCATCACTGATCTGCCAGAAGACAGACCAGTTTGACCCATGTTAGCCCATCATGCAAACATTGTTGCTGTCCACAGACCAGTGAGGTGATGGGATGGTGGCAGGGGTGACATCAGCTTCTCCTGCTTCTTTACAGACCAGGATCCGATTCCGTGTCCTCCATGACCTGAGGCTTCTTGGCTGTGCTGAGTTTGCTGTACCCATGTTGAGTGGCATGACTAAGTCATTCTTCCATCAGCAAATCCTTATGATGAGTTCTCTTGTGAGTTAAGTCAAAACCCGTATTTCTAAAGTTATGGATCTTCCGTTCCCCAAAATCAATGGCTTGATTGACGTGGTATCACTGTGTTTCACTGTCCTGGGAACCTAATCAAGCCTTGTGTTTCTGACAATATATTCTTCAACAGCAGCTAGAAAGTCGGTGCAAACCAACTTTTAATATACAGTAGTTCTTTTCATTTACATTTCAAAATATTTAACAAAGTCAAACTTTCTGACCATGGTTTCTGTTTAGTAGAAGCATATACCAAAGTACAAATGCCTCAGAAAAAATGCAACGGGTACATCTGGGCCTCCAATTACCAGAAAGGGCACCTAAGAAGGCAGACAGAAAAGGAATAATTTAATAACTGGAGCTTCTTCAAAGCTTTATGCAGATAACTTGAACATGGAAAGACCAAGGTCTGACAACCCCAGGGCATTCCCTCAGCTCTCCCACAGCTAATTGTGTGGGACAAACTCATCATTTCCAGTCAAAAGCTAATGCCTGCTGAGGTCCCACAAGGATACTTCCCTATTGCCCTCTCTCTCAAGTTTCTGCCTTCAGGCATGCCTGGGGCAGTTAATCAAAGCACACTCCAGAATGGTCCTTGAGGTTCGACTCCCAGATCATAAATTCGTCTTTTTATCTCCTTCTTTGTCACCACTCTGGCTTCTTTTTCTTCACCCTTCCTGTACATCTGAACTGGGTTGACAGCAAAAGCCCAAAAAGAATGGCTCTCAAAAAAAAGAAGACTTGCCTATTTTCCTAAATTTCTTTATTTGTAAGGAGATAGGGTCTTGCTCTGTCACCCTAGCTAGAGTATAGTGGCCCAATTATCGCTCACTGTAGCCTCAAACTCCTGGGCTCAAGTGATCCTCCAGCATTAGCCTCCCAAGTATTGTGTGTCACCATGCCCAGTTAATTTGTTTTAATTTTTTGTGGAGATGGGGTCTCTCTATGTTGCCCAGATTGGTCTCAAAGTCCTGGCCTTGAGTGATCCTCCCACCTTGGACTTAAACCATTTCTCTTAATGTAATTTTCATTTATTTTGGTGTTTGCCTTCCAAATATGAATCCATATTTCTCAATTTTCTCCTTTCTATAATAATGTACACATACACTATTTTTTTTTTTTTTTGAGACAGAGTCTCATTCTGTTGCCTTGGCTAGAGTGCTGTAGCATCAGCCTAGCTCACAGCAACCTCAAACTCTTGGGCTCAAGGGGTCCTCCTGCCTCAGCCTCCTGAGTAGCTGGGACTACAGGCATGTGGCACCATGCCTGGCTAATTTTTTCTATATATTTTTAGTTGGCCAATTAATTTCTTTCTATTTTTAGTAGAGACGGGGTCTCACTCTTGCTCAGGCTGGTTTTGAACTCCTGACCTTGAGCGATCCTCCCACCTTGGCCTCCCAGAGTGCTAGGATTACAGGTGTGAGCCACTGCACTCAGCCACATACACTTTTAAAGAGATGTGAGCCCATAACTGGATACCTCACCAAATCTCTTTTTGCTACCCTGGCTTTGGGACATAGGGTAGGGTCCTTACTGTTTCTCTTAGCAAAGTTGTTGTTTTTCTTTTTCTTTTTGAGACAGAATCTTATTCTGTCTCCTGGCTAGAGTGCAGTGGTGTTATAATAGATAGCTCACTGCAGCTTCCAACTCCTGGGCTTGGCTTGAGTGATCCTCCTGCTTCAGCCTCCCAAATAGCTGGGACTACAGTTGCATGGCAGTAGTACACCTCGCTAATTTTTCTATTTTTTTGTAGAGACAGGGTCTCACTCTTCTCAGGCTGGTCTGGAAATCCTGGTCTCAAGTGATCCTCCCACCTTGGCCTCCCAAAGTGCTAGGATTACAGGCGTGAGCCACCATGCCTGGCCTTACAAAGTTTCTTCAAGAGGCCCACTCACCAGCCGATATAACACTGGCAGAGGTTTTCATGGGATGTTGCTTGTTTGATGAGCAGCTCAACTTGTGTGGGAACATCCAAAGTATCATCATGAGAGAAGTCCCGACCTAGGACAGGAGATACAAAAACATTTCACTCTCACCTGGTGATCAATGCATTTCTTGTCCGCTATTGTCTATGCAGCTCAAATCAGTTTATCTCTATACACCAGTATGAAGGATACACAACACACAGTTGGATTTCAAACATTCACATCCGTGTGATCTGAACAGACACGAGCCTTATACAGATTTGGTTCATGGAAGGTAAATGCCTGCAGTCAGCTGAGTTCAGGAGTGGCACAGATCTGATCGATAGGTTTAAGAAGATTTCTTCTATTCTAAAATCCTCTTCAAGTTGGACAAGAAACCCTGTTCAGTTTTAATCCTACTAGCCTCCATCTGTGAGCCTCTCCTCCCCAGGGCAACGTGCTGCCTTTATAAATTCATCACGTCTGACTTCAAACAGGCGCTCAGCACCGCCTGGCCAGCTTATGGTGTTTCTCTGGAACGTGCCTTTCCATTGCCACAGGGATCATTTCAAGTCTATTTTCCCCAAATGTCCCAACCTCTCCTTCCACTTCTCACTCTCAGCAGATGCCCTCGTCTCCTACTTTACAAGTTAATTAATTCATTAAACACGTAGTGTTTGGACCCTGGTGATGTCGTGTGAGGCAGTTTTTGAGGTCCTGGACTCATTCACGTGAGCTCCCCTTCCCCCCCACTGCTACAAGAAACGACGTCTCCTGTGCTTTGGAGCCCACCCGTCCCTTCCTGCTTTCTTAGGAGCCTTACAAATTATCCTTTCTCTCACTCTATTTCAGACTCTCCCTCTGAACTGCATCCTGCTTACTGTTTTATAAACACACTTTTCTTTCCCATTAAAGAAAGGAGAGCCTCTCATTCAACTATGCCTTAATCCTCTCTCCTCCCTACACAAACCACTCAGGAGTTTATACTCCTCTCCTTTCCTGCCTTTTCTCTCATTTCACGTTCTCCTCAATTGCTTTGGCCTGGCTGTCAGGCTCATCGTAGCTCCCACATGGTCACCAGTGACTTGGCACCATCCGTTGTCCCTCCCGATCCCTCATGCCAGGTCATCAATCCTTTTGATTTTATCTCCTCAGGATCTCCTGAGACCATTCTACGCCCACCGCCCTAGGCCAATCAACTGCCTGCCTGGATGACTGTGGTGGCTTCTTACCTAGTGCACCTGCAGACCTGCCCTTTAATCCAGTCTGCACCCAGCGGAGCCAGTGGTATTTCACAATGCAAATGCTCAGGGCTTCTGTCTCCCTCTCCACCTAAAACCCTTCAGTGGTTTCTTACTGCTCTTAGGAAACGGGATAAAAAACCAAGGTCCTGTATGATCTGGACCTGGCCTACCTAGAGTCAAAACATTTTGCATTGTGCTTCTTTCATCCTGCTCTCCCTGGGACAGGTAGATTGGACCAATTGGGGGCCTTTTTTCTTGTCATCACTCTCTCCTACCACGGGCCCTTGCATATGCTGTTTCCAGTGCCTGGAACAATCACTCCTGATTGACTCTTTTAGATTTTAGCTCATCTCTTGTTTCCTTAGGGAAATGTTCCTAGAGCTCCCAACATGATTAAATTCTCCTAGTACATTTACCATAGCCCTGATTCCCTCTCCTTGACTTAATAGCATGTCCTTTAGATTTGATGCCCCAATAGTCAGGGAACCTGTCTGTTTTTACCAACACAGTTTATTCAGCATCTAGCACTTACAGGTGTGCTCAACGAATACACCCTGACAACAAAACGAATGCGCCAGGCCCTGATGCTACGTGCCTCGCATCCTGTCTCATCTGATCCTCCCTGCCCTCTGAGGGAGGCGTTCCCGTCATCTTCCAGGTGAAGAGACGGGGCTCAGAGGCCACACAGAAAGCAGGCGGTCCTGGGGTCTCCGGCTTCCCTGGCTCCCACCCTTCCCATTATGCCCCTTCCCACCAGAGAAAAGATGATCAACGTGTGATGTCTGAAAAGGAGTTTTCAGAAGTATGCATTTCTCCCCTTGCATTCTCGCCACTCAGTAACAGCTACCAAAGTACAGAGTGGCAATTGAGTCGGAGTGGTCAGGCTTGCTCTAACATCAGGCCATGGCAATAAAAATCACTTCCCTGAATTTGGCTGATTTTGGACTCAATAGAACTTCACTCGCCTCCTTAATTAAACGAGATGAAACTAACTTTAAGTAATGTTGTTACTGGTCATCAGAAAGAAGAACCAGAGATGGTATTTAACTGATGGCTTCAGAAACACTCCTGGTTGCATGGTGTCCAAGCTCAGGCATTAAGACCACCAAAAACAGGGCTGACCACCCATGCAGGGAGAGGAAAGTCTCTGCAGATTTCATGTCCCTTTTAAGTAAACACATACACATACTCACCAGTGAGCTTATCTCGAACCCTGTTAATAATCTGAATAGCTTTCTTATTTAGGGCCTCTGGTTTCACCAAACCGTCTCCAACTACAATACACAAAAGTAGAAATAAAAGAAAGAATTAGATCATTACAACAGGTTCAATGGGTGCCCCTGTTTTCTCAAATATTCACTTTGTAAGTGTTGAGTAAGCCTTCCTGTGTCCATCTTTGTCCTCAGAGTATAATGAGAAATTCATGGAACGTTTGTGTTCAAAGGCGATTTTGTGGCTTCATCTCAGGGCACGACACAGCTGCTATTTTCTTAATGAGCTAGTCATTGGTGCAATTCCTCAGAGGCTGAACTTACTGAAAGAATGAATAGATTCTGGCACTGTGGTCCCCGTTTTCTTATGGGCTGGTTCCCCAAGTTCCACACCATCCAGAATTTCTGGGGAAAAAAAATCAACAGAAAATTCAAACACCAAGAAGCCATTATTGGCATTAGCTCCTAATTCTTTACATATTATATATTTTTAACATCTGCCCTACCTACCTCAAAGGGGAAAGGAGAGAGAAAGCTTTATGTTACTTTTTTTTTTTTTTTTTCAGACAAAGTCTCACTCTGTTGCCCAGGCTAGAGTGCTGTGGTGTCAGCCTAGCTCACAGCAACCTCAAACTCCTGGGCTTAAGTGATCCTCCTGCCTCAGCCCCCTGAGCGGCTGTGTCTATAGGCACAAGCTACCACACCCGGCTAATTTTTTTTTTCTATTTTTAGTAGAGGTAGGGTCTTGCTCTTGCTCAGCCTGGTCTCAAACTCCTGAGCTCAAGCAATACTCCTGCCTCAGCCTCCCAGAGTGCTAGGATTACAGGCATGAGCTGCTGGGCCCGGCGCTATGTTACTCTTTATGTATTCAAATTTTTAAAATCAGGCCAGGTGCAGTGGTTCAAAAAAAGAAAGTTTTTAAATCTGGTAAGCTATTTTCAAATGAGTTATTATTATTATTGAAGAAAGAACATGGTACTTTTCAGAATTGAAACATGGATTTTTCAAACAAATAGCATTAATAAAGCATTCTGACACAGAGAATAGGAGCATAGGTCAAAGGACTGGTGACAAAACTTGTTTGGTTGGACAAAAACTGATAATATAAAGACAATTAACTTTGCAATGGATCACACACAGTTGAAGTATTATTCCTTGGAGGAATTTTCATATCATTTCTGGATAGAAAAAGTCCTAAGGTGTTAAGGTCACTCTCCACTGATTATAGCCTTCAGCAGAGAAGTCTGGAATCAGAAGTATGAAGATTTGAACACTGTCCCTAGATACCACAGACCTTCCAAATCAAGGTAGTGATAGCTATGCTTTTATTAATGACCTCCTGGAACTTTTAAGCTAACCAACCAGGTAGACCACCATCTGGTGCCACCAGAACTGGCCATCCTAATTCCCTTCTGCACAGTGTAGGAAGCACACAGGAGTCACTCAATAATGTATTAATGAGGTGGACCCCAAGAATGAAACCAATAAGTCTCAGCACGCTTTGGATGAGAGCAGAGACTGTGGGGAACACAAGCCTCGGTGTCCAGGCATTCACAGATCCTGTCACTGTCCAGGCTGCAGTCCATGCGGGTCCATGCATGACACTAGCATGGAACACTGGGGAACATAGCCCAGTTCCTCAATTCATTGCCTAGAACATTCTTTTCCTTTCTACCCATCCAGATCTATCCAGCCAGTCAGGACAAATTACCTTTCTGGTTGAGTGATGACTAAATTCCATCAACTCAAGTGCTCCCTTAACTAGTACAGTTCACAGCAAAAGCTCTCTTTCCTGACTCCCCACAGACCCTCTACTCCAAACCAAAGCACGCTCGGCCACCTGATTATATAGCAGAATGTATTGCTCTCTTATCAGTTTGCGTATGTCATGGTCAATTCCGTAACATTGTTCCGTGTGCTTCATGGTGGCCTGTATCTCATATTTCCTTTTGCACTCCCAGACATTATCTGGCTTCGTTAACTAGTTGTGAATGTTCCATAAACACCTATAGAGAATATTTGCTTTTTATGCCCCAACAGTATTTCCCAAAGTGTGAACTATGTAGGATGTTGTTTAATGTTATAAAGAAAAACAGGACAGGACGGGGGTGGGGAGAAGAGGGGAAGGCTACACAAAGGAAAACAGCTTTACTCTGACACTTCTCAGCACTTTCAATACACAAAAAGTACTCTGGCTCTTAGAGGGGCACATGTCTTCCTGGGACCAGGTTCTGTGAACCAGGTTCCCACAAACAATGTTTCCTGTGGTTTCAAGGCTCCTCACAGCAATGGCAGTAAATTTCTGCTGCCTCCATCTGCCCATTTCTGAGCTATTAACAATGCTTGAGGACCTAAGTAATACTGGTGATAATTATCCCAACCCAGACACCATTAATGGGCATGCTAAATACTGGCTGATATTTAGACATACTTCTGTGTTTGTATAGATAAAGATCAGATAGTTTGATAAAAATTTCCAAGCTTTAGCTACCCATTCCATTGTGTGAAATAGTAAATAAAAGACATATATTGGGTGCTTGCTGCTCAGTAAATGTTTCTAGACCAAGTTTTTGAAGTTCAATTAAATGCCTATCAGGTGATATATAAGCAGTGACAGTATGTCTACAAAACTATCACTGTCAAGAACCTCAAGAAAAACAGGTTTACTTCCTTTATATTCAGCAACCGTTACTGATTTAACTCACGCCTCCTAATGGTAATAACAAAACTCACCCCATTCTAGAAACACTCTGGATGAGGGGGACAGAATTTGCAATCTCCTCTAAAATGTACCCACCTACTGACTGGCCAGCAGAGTAGGAATCTGTCCTTGTTCGGGATCGCTTGTTGCCTTTGGTATTGGCTAGGGAGAGAAAGAATATTAAAAAATGCTTCAAACTTTGACTTGAAACAAACCTGGTTGATATGATATTTTCTTACCGTCATAGAAATACAATTTTTCTAAAAGCTATAATCTCAAAGAGAGAACAAAGACATATTACTCAAGCAAGTGAGTGGGTGTTAGCATGAGATATGAAATCCAGGGAACACTCTATACTGTTGATTTGGACTTAGACAATGTAATACAGACAACAGAAGGTCAAAGTATGATTTAGTTGAAGTGCATTAGGAGCCTCTTGTCTGTAAACGTCCCCTAAGGTGGTAGAGACAAAGGGTAGATGAAGATATTGCTGTTTCAAATCACAACTGTTTGCATTTCTTATTTATTTATTATTTGTTTATTTAGACACAGTCTCACTCTGTTGCCTGGGGTAGAGTGCTGTGGCATCAGCCTAGCTCACAGCAACCTCAAACTCCTGGGCATTAGCAATCCTTCTGCTTCAGCTTCCCCAGTAGCTGGGACTACAAGCATGCACCACCATGCCCAGCTAATTTTTTCTATATATATTTTTAGTTGTCCAGCTAATTTCTTTCTATTTTTTAGTGGAGACGGGGGTCTCACTCGTGCTCAGGCTGGTCTCAAATTCCTGACCTCAAATGATCCACCCGCCTCGGACTCCCAGAGTGCTAGGATTACAGGTGTGAGCCACTGCGCCCGGCCTGTTTGTTTATTTAGAGACAGAGTCTCACTCCGTTGCCTGGGCTAGAGTGCCATGGTGTCAGCCTAGCTCACAGAAACCTCAAACTCTTGGGCTCAAGTAATCCTTCTGCCTCAGCCTCCTGAGTAGCTGGGACTACAGGCATGTGCCACAATGCCCGGCTAATTTTTTCTATATAACTTTAGTTGGCCAATTAACTTCTTTCTATTTTTAGTAGAGATGGAGTCTGCTCTTGCTCAGGCTGGTCTCGAACTCCTGAGCTCAAACAATCCACTTGCCTCGGCCTCCCAGAATGCTAGGATTATAGGTGTGAGCCACTGTGCCCCACCTATTTATTTATTTTTTAATTTCAAAATATTAAGGGGGCAGGAATGTTTTTGATACATGGATACCTTGTATAAAGCTTAAGTCAGGGCTTTGGTGTGCCCATCACTGGAATGGTGTTCATTGTACCCAATAGGTAAGTTCTGATCCCACACTCCCATCTCCCAACCTTCCTCCTTCCTGGTTTCCAATGTCATTTATATCTTTGTGCCTATGTGTACCCATCGTTTAGCTCCTATTTATTCGCAAGAACATATGGTGTTTGGTTTTCCTGAGATACTTCATTTAGGATAATGGTCTCCAGTTCCATCCAAGTTGCTGCAAATGACATTAATTCATTCCTTTTTATGGCTGGGCAGTACTCCACGGTGTGTATATAATACATTTTCTTCGTTCACTAGTGACTTGATGGGCACTTAGGCTGATTCCACATCTTTGCAATTTAATTTAAGTCATGCTGCTATAAACATTCAAATGCAGGTGTCTGTTTTACAAAATGACTTCTTTTCCTTTGGGTAGATACCCAGCAGTGGGATTGCTGGATGGAATGGTAGGTCTATATTTATTTCTTTGAGGAATCTCCATACTGTTTTCCATAGAGGTTGCTATTAATTTCAACTGTTAGTCTCACTAACAGTGTGTAAGTGTTCCTGTCTCTGCATCCACACCAGCATCTATTGTTTTTTTAATGGCCACTCTGATAAGGGTAAGGTGGTATCTCATTGTAGTTTTAATTTGCATTTCCCTGATGATTAGTGCTGTTGAGTATTTTTCTGTGTTTGTTGGGCATCTGTCTATCTTCAAAAGAAGAAAAACTTCTGTTCATGTCTTTTGCTGACTTTTTTTGATGGAGTTGTTTGCTTTTTCTTGCTGATTTGTTGGATATTAGGCCTTTGTCAGATGTTTAGTTTGCAAATATTTTCTATTTTGTAGGCTATTTTATTTTATTTATTTTTTTGAGACAGAGACTCACGTTGCTGCCCAGGCTAGAGTGAGTGCCCTGGCGTCAGCCTAGCTCACAGCAACCTCAAACTCCTGGGCTCAAGCGATCCTCCTGCCTCAGCCTCCCGAGTAGCTGGGACTACAGGCATGTGCCACCATGCCCGGCTAAATTTTTGTATATATATTTTTAGTTGGTTAATTAATTTCTTTCTATTTTTAGTAGAGACAGGGTCTCGCTCAGGCTGGTTTTGAACTGCCGACCTCGAGCAATCCGCCCGCCTTGGCCTCCCAGAGTGCTAGGATTACATGCTTGAGCCACTGCGCCTGGCCCTATTTACTTTGTTGATTATTTCCTTTGCTGTGTAGGTTTTTAATTTAATCAAGTTCCACTTATTTATTTTTGTTGTTGTTGTATTTGCCTTTGGGCAAATTATAAAGAATTATAAATTCTTTGCCCAGGCCAATGTCTAGAATAATTTTTCCTATGTTTTCTTCTATAATTTTTACGGTTTCATGCCTTACATTTAAGTCTTCTATCCATCTTTAATTAATTTTTGTATATAGCGAAAGGTAGTAGTCCTGTTTCATTCTTCTACATATGGCTATCCAATTTCCCCAGCCCCATTTACTAAATAGGGCTTCCTTTCCCCAGTGTATGTTGTTGTCTGTTTTATTGAAGATCAGCTGGTTATAGCTGTACCCCATAGATTCTGAAACCTTGTGTCCCCTTTGTCATTCAGTTCAAGGAATCTTTTGATTCTCATCTTCATTTCATCACTGATCCAAGGATCGTTCAGCAGCAGGTTGTTTAATTTCCATGATTTTGCGTAGATTTGAGTGTTTCTCTTAGAATTGATTTCTAGTTTTATTCCACTGTGGTCTGAGAAGATACATGGTATGATTTCAATCTTTTTTAATTTGCTGAGACTTGTTTTGTGGTCTAAGATATAATCAATCTTGGAAAATGTCCTATGTGCTGATGAGAAGAACGTATATTCAGCAGTTTCTGGGTAGAAAATGTTCTGTAAATGTCTGTTAGGTCCATTTGTTCTAGAGTCCTGTTTAAGTCTAGTGTTTCTTTATCCATTTTCTGCTTTGATGATCTGTCCATTTCTTTCAGTGGGGTGGTGAAATCCCTAGCAATTAAGATGCTGCTGTTTATTTCCTTGTTTAGATCTAGTAGAATTTGCTTTGTGAATCTGGCCCCTCCTGTGTTAGGCATGTGTATATGCTAGGATTGTTATCTTTTGTTTTTATTTTATTTTATATTTTTTAACCACTTTTGATTTAAAGTCTATTTTATCTGATATGAGAAAGGCTATACCTGCTTGGTTTTGGTTTTTATTTGCATAGAATATTTTTTCCCATCCCTTTACCTTGAGTCTGTGCAAGTCCTTGTGGTTTAGATGTGTTTCTTGGAGACAGCAAATACTTAGGGTGTGACTTTTTTATCCAGCCGGCCAATCTATGTCTATTTTATTTTATTTTTTTTGAGACAGAGTCTCACTTTGTTGCCCAGGCTAGAGTGAGTGCCCTGGCGTCAGCCTAGCTCACAGCAACCTCAAACTTCTGGGCTCAAGCGATCATCCTGCCTCAGCCTCCCAAGCAGCTGGGACTATAGGCATGAGCCACCATGCCTGGCTAATTTTTTCTCTATATATATATTAGTTGGCCAATTAATTTCTTTCTATTTGTAGTAGAGATGGGTCTCGCTCTTGCTCAGGCTGGTTTTGAACTCCTGACCTTGAGCAATCCGCCCGCCTCGGCCTTCCAGAGTGCTAGGATTACAGGTGTGAGCCACCGCGCCCGGCCTCAATCTATGTCTTTTATCTATCTATCTATCTATCTATCTATCTATCTATCTATCTATCTTTATTTTTTCTTTTTTTCCCCTCTGTATCCATCTAGTGACCCACAAACCCAGGACATTGTATGGGCTGAAACTCTGGATGTGGGTGGTAGAAGGAGATGGGGGAAGTGAGTCCCATGATATTTGAGTTGGAAACTTGTCTTATGAACAGATATTAGAAAAGTTGTGATTTAAATGAGGGCCCTCAAAGGCTCCCTGACAAAAAATATTTCCCTATGCCTACCTGTGAAGAATCTGCCCAAATTAAAGTTTTCAAAAGTCCCTTGCTAAAAAAAATTACCTTTAGCGAGTGTCAATGGAAAAAAGCCAAATCCTGCAAAATAATTTTAAAGAGATTTATTCTGAGCCAAATTTGAGGATCATGACCTGGAGCCACTGCCAAGAGGCCTTGGGCAAGTGGACTCCTCAATTTATGTCTTTTAAGAGGGGCATTCAGACTGTTCATGTTCAGTGTTAGTATTGACATGAGGAAGCTGTTCTAGTCATCATGTTGGATGATATCTTATTGTTCTGTTTTCTCTCATGCTATTGTTTTATAAGAGCTGTGGGCTTTAACTTTGGGGTCTTTTTACACTGGTGGGTATCTATTGTGCTGTTCCATGTACAATGCATTTTTGAGCACTGATAACAGGGAAAACAGAACAATTTAGGGCAGGTCTAGTAGTGACAAATTCCCTTAGTGTTTGCTTGTCTGGAAAAGTCTTTATTTCTCCATCATTTATGAAACTTAGTTTTGTTGGACAAAATTCTTGGCTGGCAGTTGTGTTTAAGAAGACTGGGGCCCCAATCCCTATGGCTCATAAGGTCTACACTGAGAAGTCTGCTGTTGCCCAGAGGGGTTTTTCTGTGTGGGTTTAGTTGTTGCTTTCGCCTTGCAGCATGTAGAATTTTCTCCTTCATTTTGGCTTTGGCCAGGTAGATGACTGTGTGTCTTGGAGCTGTCCTATTTGCTAGGAATCTTCCCAGTGTTCGATAACCATCTTGTACCTGGGTATGTGACTCTCTGGCCATACCACAGATGTTCTCCTCAATAATTCCCTTGAATAGGGTTTCCAAACTTTTTGCTTTTTCTTATTCTCCCTCTCCAGGATACTTGTTGGCTTGTTTCACATAGTCCCATATTTCTCTGGATGATTGTTCGTTCTTCTGGTTTTTTTTCCCTGCATCTTTGGGTTAGTTTGAAAGCCTGGCCTTCAAGCTCTGAGATTTGTTCTTCTGCTTGATCTAGCCTGTTGTTGAAGCTTTCTGCTGTATTTTGAAATTCCCTAAATGACTCTTTCATTTAAGTTCTGTTATATCCTTTCCTATGTTGTCCATCTCTTTAGCGAGTTTTTCATATTATTCATTCATATCCTAAAATATTTTTTTTGGCTTCTTTGAGTTGGTTTTCAACTTTCTCTTCAATGCCATTCATCTTATTTACCATATTCTGAATTCCATTTTTTACACTTTGACAATTTCTTTTGATTTGGGGCTGTTGCTGTGGATCTATTGTGATCCATTTGGGGTATTGAATTAGCTTATTTTTTCATGCTACCAGAATTCTTTTGCTGATTTCTTCTCATCTGAAACCTCTTCCCTAAGCTGAGGGCTTTTAGATTTGTGGTTCATATGTTCTTTGCTGGGAACTCTCCTACTTAGTGAGAAGAAGGGGAGGTTTCTAGGTAGCACTTTTGCATCCAACTTCAGAGGATTGACCCAGCGGGACAGGGGCAGATGCACTGAGAGCCAGGAAGACAGCTGTTATCCTCCATTGTTTCATTCCCCTATGGCTGTCACAGTCCAAGCCAGTACTGGGTGCTATTCACTTGGAGTGACAGGTTGGTCCCTAGGCTACTGCTGGAAGCTCTGGCAGAGAGCTGGGTGAGTCTTTCTCAAGGTGGCAGGTGGATAACCTTGGCTGGCACGGGAGTGGGTTGCAGGATCTTGGTGGACACCTGGGCAAGTTGTGGGACCTTGGCGGGTGCCTGGATGTATTTTGGGAGTGCAACTGGTAGCAGGGTGGGTTGCAGGGCCTTGGCAGGTGCCTGGGTGGGTCATGGGAAATTGGTGGATGTCTGGGTGCATTGAACGGTTGCAGACAGTGGCAGTGGCAGTTAAAGGATTTTTGCAGTTGCCTGTGAGGGTCACAGGACCTTGGCAGGAGCCCGGATGGATCAGAGGGCCTTGCTGGCACCTGGCTGGCTCACAGGACCGTGACAGTGGTTAGGTGGCTTGTTGGGCCACAGCAGCTGGGCCACTTGTGCCTGGCAGGGCTAGGAAGATGCATAGTACCTTGTCAGGGAGTCACGGTGGCTGGGGCTCTCCCTTCACACAGGTCTGACTGGCACCTGCTGCGGTGCTACTCAGGTGGTAGTGGCAGTGCTATTGAGATGGCAAGATGGTGGCAGGAGATGCTGAGGCCCAGTGGGCACCTGCTCTCTTTGGATCTCTGGGAGGTGGCCAGTAGTGTGGACTGCAAGGAGAGCCTGGCACCCAGTCACAGTGTGCGTGAGAGCGCCCACCTGCTATGGCCTGGTAGGGGCAATGTGGAGGCGGCTGCAATGGAGCCGACCCCTCTGTAGACTAGACACTCTGGGGCTGAGAGTACAAAATGGTGTCTGTTGCAGCAACCTGGGATTGGTAGCTGGCAGGACCCACTGTGCCCGCTCAGCAGTGCAGTGCCGCTGCAGGCTCCAAGCAGCTTCCTGATGAGTTGGAGGCCTGTTGTGGTGGGGGAGCCCCTCGCAACTCGGGTTGCAGTGTCCACTAGGGGAGTGCAGAGCTCCAGGGATCTTTCCCTGATACTTTCCCAGGTATCTCTCGATCTTGCCAAGGGGATCACCCTGCCTCTTTCTTCACAACTTTGGGTGTTTCCACTCACTTCTCTGATGATTCACAACACTCTCCCTGAGAGGGTGAACCTGGAACCGCACCTTTGATCCTCTCCTTGAGAGCGGTGAGTGCAGCCTGCTTCTAGTCCACCATGTTGGACCTCCCACACTTTTTCTTTTTTTTTTTTTGAGACAAGGTTTCACTTTGTTGCCTAGGCTAAACTGCAATATTGCCATCATAGCTCGCTACAACCTTGAACTCCTGGGCTGAAGCTATTCTGCTTCAGACTCCCCAGTAGCTGGGACAACAGGCACACACCACCATGCCTGGCTAAATTTTTTAACTTTTTTTTGTTGAGACAGAGTCTCGCTCTGTTGCCCAGACTAAAGTGCCGTGGTGTCAGCCTAGCTCACAGCAACCTCAAACTCCCGGGCTCAAGGGGTCCTCCTGCCTCAGCCTCCCAAGTAGCTGGGACTACAGGCATGTGCCACCATGCCCGGCTAATTTTTTCTATATATATTCGTTGGCCAATTAATTTCTTTATATTTATAGTAGAGACAGGGTCTCGCTCTTGCTCAGGCTGGTTTCGAACTTCTGACCTTGAGTGATCCTCCCTCCTCGGCCTCCCAGAGTGCTAGGATTACAGGGGTGAGCCACCACATCTGGCCTAAGTTTTTTAACTTTTGTAGAGACAGGGTCTTGCTATGTTGCCCAGGCTGGTCTTGAACTCCTGGTTTCAAATGATTCTCCCACCTTGGCCTCCCAAAGTGCTGGGATTAATGGTGTGAGCCATCACACTTGGACTGTTTGCTTTTCTTATTTAAAATTCCAGCTTACAAATCTTTATGAACAAAAAAACACTGGGATACTTGGCTGATCCCAGAAAATATTTTAATTAAAAATCTATATTGATAATGGGAGTTTTTTGTTCTAGTATTAGTAACACAAATATTTGAAATTCTTTTCTAGCCACCAGAGCTGCTTTGTGAAAATGTAAGCCAACAGCTTGGCAATATACCTCAGGCTCCGGGCCTGAAGGGGACTTGGTTAGTAAAATATAATGTGTGGAATACTCCTAATGTGGGAGGGTGCCAACTGTAAGTCCCACGCACTTGATAATACTCACTGTCCATCAGCCTCCAGTTCAGCAAGGGGTCGTAGACGAAGGCTTCCAGCACAGCCATGACACTGTCCTTGTGTTCCCGAAGCACTTCCATCACCGTGTGGCACGTGATTCTGTAGTTGCCATCCAGGCCGGTTACCTGGAAAAGGGACAGAGCTACTCACCACAGGAGCTACTAACTCTAGACCCAAAAGCAAGTTGAGAGAGTCTGTTACCCTCACTCGGGAAGCACACCCAGGCCATACTGATGTGTCGGGCTGGGACTGTCTGGGGACAAGGAGTCAGGGCAGGACTGTGATACTGAGGGAACCAAGTCTGAGGGGAAGTGGCAAGACTTTCAAAGCCAGATCATTTCTCACACGATGGGAAACAACAGGAAACTGCTACAGAAATCACGGGCATTCCTGAGGAACTGATGAGCTCTAACAAGAAAGTCTCTCCTTAGAGAAGGTTGTAACTGCATCGGCCCCATTTCAAAGCAGCTTGTTCCCTATGTCCACTCACCTCCATGGCATTGGTCAACATTCTCGTTAGTCTAAATGGAATCTTCTCTGGAAACTTCTCTCTGGTCATAGCAACCTATAGGGTTATAAATGGAAAAATAACAAATCTGTGGTTAGATTGTTTGCTTTAGCTAAAGCCAGGTGAAGGTAGGTAGGTGGCTTTCCTTTGTATCACCTGCATCGATTTTAAGTACAGCATAGAAATTAAGTAGCAAGAAAGAAAAGAAACCAAAATAAGAGACAAATGCACAAATGTGCATCACACCCAGGCAGCATGGAGGATGGCGGACTCTTCCACGCAGCCAGAGTATGTGTCAGCAGCCCTTGCCCCAAGGAAGGTTAAAGCCCAGCTAAGAGCATGGATTTCATTGCTCAGACTGACTTGATAGGAAAGGCAGGGCTGAGGGTAAGGCATTTTGGGCTTAAGTTTGCCTAAACTGTCTGAGGAGGGTGAAAAGTGATCACCCGCGAAAACAAGCTTTACGTAGTGTTCTAGAACATGTGCTCACCTCAAAGCAGTCCCCAAAGTCAATGTGCAGGATCTTCCCACTCAGTCGGTCCAACATCAGGTTGGATGGGTGTCTTTGAGAAACAGAAGAGAGATCAGGGAGGGATCATCAGAGTGGCACCGCACTGATGAATAAATCACCAAGTACATGACAGCAAAGGTCAGGGTTGGGAAACGACAGCCCTCAGGCCAAATCCAGCTCCCCCCCTGCTTTTGTAGGTAAAGTTCTACTGGAACACAGCCACACTCACTTGTTTATGTTTCCAGCTGCTTTGTGCTACACAGCAGAGTTGAGTAGTTGTGACAGGGACTATATGACCAACAAAGCCTAAAATATTTATTACCTGGCCCTCTACAGAAAACATTTGCTAGCTCTTGCTGAAATAAGGATTTACCTGTGTGAGTCATGGGTTGCCTCACTGGACCACGATAATTTGCTTTCCTGAGGTCTTTGGTTACATGACAAATAGTTTCTGGCAGTGCTGCCATCTCAAAGTGGTAACCCTCTGTTACAATTACTGAGCAGCTACTGCAGGGTTTCATTTCCTTGAGCCCCTAAGTCAATCTAGGTAGAATTGTTTGGCTTTTGTCAACACCATTCTGCTAGTTTTTTCTATCAAACAAAAATTTATTATCTTTGTGGGGTAACATTATTTTTACTCTCAAATAACCGCATGAGATATGATCTCAGAAGAAAAACAGTAGACATCAGAGAACCCGTTTTCTTTACATTCTTGTGAGTCAATTTCTGAACATTCCTGAATTGCTTTTTCAGTCAGTATGTTTGGATAAAACTGATTATGCAAGAATATCACAAGGATCTACTTTGGTTAGGTGTGATTACAGAAATGTAGTGACTGCTAAATGGTTATTGAATCAATAAAACCAATCCAATTTAATATGATTTTTAATACATTAAGCCAACCTAAGAAGAAAGTAGTATCCTTAAACTATGGTTATTTTTTTTTCTTCTGAGACATAGTCTTGCTATGTTGCCCAGTCTGGTCCTGGGCTCAGGCCATCTTCTGACCTCAGACTCCCAAGTAGCTAGGATTACAGGTTTGCACTACAGTGCCCAGCTTGAACTATGGCTTTTCTTTTCTTTAGTTTTATGTGTTGTTTTGATGGCATAATAATATGTGGGACTAAGGCTGTTGCAAAAGAAACCTTAAATGCAAAATATAAATATTTATTTATCAAATAGTCATATATCTCACTAGAAAACCAAATTAAATCATTCAAGAAAACTATAATGGAAAAAGAAGCCTAAAAGAAACAAATTAAATTCACTCACCTATCTCCTAGGCCCAAAATATACCCAACCATTGACATGACCGCTAAAGAGCGTGTATAATTGGTTCTTCGGTCAAACCATACCTAGAACACAGTAGCACACGTGAACCGAGGATCTGGAAACTTTAATTAGTTTCAACATAAATCATACTTCAATCAGTTGTTTTCTTATATTCCATCAATAATCACTTAGAATGTACAATCTTATAAAGATCTCATTCACATTTATAATAATGAATTATGCCTTGGAATAAACTTAATCAGAAGTGTGTAGGATGGATAGATAAACTTTTCTTAGGAACATACAGACCTGAGTAAATGAAAATATTAAGACTATCCACTTAAGATTGTAAACATGTAGTATCCTCATTAAAAAAATATATGAAGATAGCCATTGAGAAGGGTATTACTAGTATGGTACTTAGGGAGAAACAGGCAGAAAGACTAATGAAATAGAAGTCCTAGAAAGAAACCCAAGGGCATATAAGAATTTAGTGCATAATAAAAATGAAATATTTTAAATAGCGGGGAAGGGATAGATTATTTAATCAATAGTATGGTGGTGGCTAATCATCTTAAATAAAGTTACACCTTAATCTCAAAATAAATTCCAAATTGGGTTAAGATTTTATATTTTTAGAGACAGGGTCTTGCCATGTTATCTAGGCTATAGTGAAGTGGCTATTCACAGGTGTGATCTTAATATACTATAGCCTAGAACTTCTGGGCTAAGTGATCCTCCCACCTCAGTCTCCCAAGTAGCTGGGACTACAGGTGCATGCCACGGTGCCTGGCTTAGGTTGGGATTTAATTATTTTATTTTTATTTTTTTTGAGACACAGTCTCACTCTATCATCCTGGGTAGAGTGCAGTGGTGTCAACGTAACTCACTACAACCTCAAACTCCTGGGCTCAGGCGATCCTTCTGCCTCAGCCTCTGGAGTGGTTCAGACTATAGGCATGCCCCACCACGCCCGGCTAATTTTCTATTTTTGTAGAGATGGGGGACTCACTCTTGCTCAGGTTGATCTTGAACTCCTGACCTCAAGTCATCCTCCTGCCTCGGCCTCCTAGAGTGCTAGGATTACAGGTGTGAGGCACTGTGCCTGGCCCCTTGGGTTGAGATTTAAATGTAAAAAGAAAATCTTACCGTTAGTATAACAAAATATAGGTAAAAAGATACGTAATCTTAAGGTGGAAAAGGCCTTTCCAAATATAAAGCCAAAGAAAGAAACCATAAAGAAAAGATAAAAAAATCTGGTAACTTCTAAGTTTTAAAAATGCCTGTGTAGGCCCAGAGCAGTGGATGATGCCTGTAATCCCAATGGCTTTGGGGGACCAAGATGGGAGGATCGCTTGAGGACAGGAGTTTGAGACCAGCTTGAGCAAAATAGTAAGACCCTATCTCTACAAAAAAATTAAAAAATTAGCCAGGCATGGTGGCATGGGCCTGTAGTCCCAACTACTTGGTAGGCTGAGGTCTGAGGATCACTTGAGCCCAGGAGTTCCAGGTTACGGTGAGCAGTTACCCACTATACTCTAGCCTAGGTGACAGAGCAAGACCCCATTTCTAAAAAAATAAAAAATAAAAGCCTATACAGTTGTCCCTGGGTATCCTTGGGGGACTGGGTCCAGGATCCCCTTAGACACCAAAATCTGTGATGTTCTTTAGAACAAAGAGGAGTAATTAAAAAAAAAAAACAACTTTGATGCTCAAGTCCCTTATATGAAATGTCATAGTATTTGCATATAACCAGGCACAACCTGGTTGTCATCTCTAGAATATGTATAATACAGTGTAAATGCTCTGTAAACAGTTGTTATACTGTATTGCCTTTTAATTTACATTATTTCTTATTGTACTGTTATTTTAACAAAATATTTTCCATCTGTGGTTGGTTGAAACCATGGATGCAGATCTTACAGCTATGAAGGGCTGACCGTATATCGAAAACAAACAAACGCAAAAACTCCAAACCAATAAACATGCAAAATTAAAAAACCAAATAAACAGGAAATTTGTAACATACATGAAAAATACTCAACTATCTTATATAAAGAGTTCAGGAGAAACGTTAAACTACGTAGTCTAAATCTAACTTGCCTGGCTCACCCATTTAATTTTTGTTAAAAGGTTGTATACAATCTACAGCTAATCACAACAAAGAAGAATCCATCACGTGTGCATGAACAAATGGGAAGCAATCCTGTCAAGAGTGGGTGTGCATCGGAGGAGTGGGGTCCCTCAAAAGCCCGGTGGCCGTACCTCTGAGCTGGGGCTTTTCAGCCACAGCAGCTTGGCCAGGTCGTCCCCGGCTGTGTTATTGACGGCATGCTCAAACACCTCCACCTTCTGCATCAGAGTCAGATGGTCGTAGTCTGGAGCCATCTGCATCAGAACATAACCTTTCAGTAAGAGAACAGCTTAAGACAAGCAATTTAAACCAGGAAGAAACAGGCATGGGGTCCAGGTAGCACTGAATTCTAATTTCACCACCATGGCCAAAAGGAGAAGGGAAATAAGAACTGCAAAAGGGAAGATGCAATGACCAGTCTAACCCCATGATCACAGGAGCTCCTGGGACATAAGAGGTTAGCACTAGGCCTCACCTTAGTAGAACCATTCTGTGCAGATGAGTGTTTTGGAGGCTTCTTCTTTCTTGTTACCTATACATTTACTAAACATAATTTCTCCATATGACCTGTAATTTGTATGCATTAGGTAAATACGTGTTACCTGACATTTACCTGTCCAACCTCCCCTAGGATGATGAAAAATTAATTTCTTGGCTATAGGGTCCTTCGGTTTCTCAGAAGGTTATCTTCTTTAGGACTGACTTCATTAAACCTCTTCAAAGCTAATTTCCTCAAATAGATTTTTTTCAGTGATAAACATACAGAGAAGAACTAAAAGCAGCTCTGTGCAGATTCCCTGACTTGTGAATTTTGCCTCCAAGACACTTGAACGGGTGTTGAGTCTAGTCTGGCAGCCTCGTCACATACCCGCAACATGATGCGATGCTCAATGTTGAGGAGGATCTTCTTTTTCTCCCTGTAGTCCCGGATAAGGGCGTGCAGCGTGTCACAGTGGGGGACCCAGCCGATGAGGCCTGAGTTGGTCGACAAGGGGATGACGGCGTATCTCTGGATGCTGGCGCCCACAGGAAAGGGGGGTTAGGAAAGACAGTAGACTTTTGATCAGCTCAGGATACATGCAGGCTATTTTTATGAGCCCCCTGCGGCAGGCTTGTGAGGGGTGTAGTAAGGGACCCTTTGTGAAGAGTAAAGCATCTCAGAAAGTGCACTGATGGTATGAAACCAACACTGGTCTTCTCAACTTGCCTAACGAACTCATGGCTTTGAGGGAACATCAAGGGACTATTTTTGAGGCTAAAATAACCTCTTAATATCATGGCTTTTTTTCTTTTTGGAGACACAGTCTCAATCTGTTGCCCCAGCAAGAATGCAGTGGCATCATCATAGCTCACTGCAACCTCTAACCCCTAAGCTCAAGCAATCTTCTCACCTGAGCCTCCTGAGTAGTAGGAACTACAGGTATACACCACCATGCCCAGCTAATTTTTTATTTTTTTATAAGGATGGGGTCTCGCTATATTGCTCAGGCTGGTTTCAAACTCCTGGGCTCAAGTGATCCTCCTGCCTCAGACTCCCGAGTAGCTAGGATCACAGGCATGTGCCACCATGCCTGGCTAGTTTTTTTCTTTTTAGTAGCAATAGGGTCTTGCTCTTGCTCAGGTTGGTCTCGAATTCCTGAGCAAGTGATCCTCCCACTTCATCCTTCCAGAGTGCTAGGATTACAGGCATGAGCCACCATGCTGGCTTATATTTATGGTTCTAACAGGAAGAGGAGGCAACAGAGTACTAAGGATAGGAAAGGTTTGGCTGGGCTTTAATCCCACAAAGGGTAAAACACATCAAACTTGCAAAACCTCTAGTCTAATTGGCACAAATTGTTCCATTCTGGATTTTGGAGGTTGCTGAAGGCATTTCCCAATGAGAATACCCAAAAAATTCTGGAGAATTTTTCTTTTTGTGTTTGACATCTCGGCTGTGGATGACTTCCTGCCAGGTACATAATTTTATAATTTACTTCATTAGGATACGCAAGTAACCACATGAGACAGATGTAGGGAGAAACTAGAAGACTTCTCAAATCTTTGCCATTTCAGAGCATTCTGAATACCTGAGGTTTTTCCGAAGAGATGTTGGATCATTGGCCAGGAGGGTGTTAACCAGGCCAAAGAGCTGCATCACCCGCTCGTCTTGTCTCAGATCCTCATGGCCTTTCAGGAGGAAAACAAACTCATGCCCGTTGCTGCCTGTAAGGAACAGGGGAGCAGTGAGTAGAGATCAGAGGTTCTCTAACACTTTTGTTGGGACCACCACTGTATTCAAAAGCTCCATGCAGACTACATGTACCTTACCTAATCATACTTTCCCCACAAAAAGAAAAAAGCAATCCTTAGAATTGATGAAAAGAATGGCTCTGCTGCCGGGCTCAGTGGCTCATGCCTGTAGTCCCAGCACTTTGGGAGCCTGAGGCTAGAGGATCGCTTGAGCCCAGGAATTCAAGGTTGCAGCGAGCTATGATTGTACCACTGTACTCCAGCCTGGGTGACAGAGTAAGAACCTGTCTCTATCAAAAAAAAAAAAAGAATGACCTTGCTTCTGATGGTCCCCAATGACCAATGTTGCTCAAATTAAAACAAGAACTGTTTCTGAGGACCAGGAATGATTACCATTCTCTGTACTCCCTCCTTCCCAACCCATTCTGTCCTCTCCTGTTGTGAGAGGCCTGACCCCTACAGATAGCCCACACCCCCTGGAAGCGCAGGTGAGCATGGTGGCAAGAGGGAGAGGTAAGGGTATCTCTTCCCCACATCTGGCCCAGCCACGTCTAGATGCAGCTGGGTCCCACAGTCTGGGCTACAGCCTCTGCTGGATGGAGTCTCTCAGGTGAGCTCCTGCTGGGCTCTTTGTCCTCTCAGCTCTGGAGGGCTGGGGTGAGGGGGATAGTTTCTCACTGTTACGTGGTCCTGGGTGTTCTCCTGGGTGTTCTCAGCTGATTCTCTGAACTTTGCTCACACTTCTGGCAACAGTTCCTTCCTGAAACTCTCTTTAATTAAACACCCAAGAACTTGAATGACCCACACTTAAGTATTAGAAGACACTGGTCCATGGAGAGACAATCACCAGTGGACCACGATTAGTCGATTAGTCGGTGCTGGTGAATAGCACTACAATTAAGAACCATGAGCATCGTTAAGAGTGAGTGACCTCTAAGTGCCCCTGGGGCACTTAGGCCTCTGGAAACCATTCCAGACAGGTAATGCTCTACGCCTAAGGGAAATTCCAAAGTCCATTGAACAAACCTCATTGAGATTTCATTTCTACTTCAGTTTGTTCATTTTATACAATCATTTCTCACAGAGACTATAATGTTAGCAAAAAAAATATTCCAGAGCCAGAGCTCTTTTTCCAAAGTAGCTCGTCACCTTCCACGTTTGAACCCAGATGCCTCCTCGTTGGCCCCATCAGTTTCCCAACACCTGCCTACCACAGTCTTCCATGCTGTGTGCCTTTGCACATGACCATTATACTTCACTTAAGCACAGCTACATGAATAAGCTAAGAGTCCCAAGGAGGATGTAAAAAGGAGGAATTCACTTGTCCTTATTCCTGTCAATAAACACAGGGGAGATGTAGCATATGAAAGATTAGTAGTGGGAATGACAAGCTGTGATTTCAGAAGAGGGAAGGGGGACACAGCCAGGGTAGGGAGGAAAAACAGGTGACAGAAGTGTGCAGTGGTCCTTACCCATCAGCGTCAACTTCCGGGGCCTCTGCTTGGATGTGATGACTTGTAAAGATGGTGCTATGGACTGAATGCGAATGATTGGCTGGTTGGGGTCATAGGTTCCAGGCACAGCCAATTCCAGGTCCCGGCACATCAGAAGTTTTGGGGAAACATACTGCAGCTCTAAGGATGTGAGCTGTGAATAATTATGAAAGGATTTAGTGTTCTGCTTCCAGGGAGGAATTTAAATGCAATTTAGGTATTTTTCAATGGCTTGCTAATAGCGATTACTTGTCCCAAAGCAGAATTGAAACCAGATGCTTTGGACTGAGTGTTAGAACATTCATAGATAGTAAAACAGAAAGGACTATAATGACGGTTAACCCTGCTAGAAGCCTGAGGATCCTACCTGAGGCAGCTGCTTTGAGATCCGTCTGAACACATGGTAGTAGAGGTCCCAGGCTTGCGTGAGGTCCTTGACGTTCCCTGATTTCATGTACTTTCTGCACCATTCTTGGGCCTCCATTAAATCTCGACCATATGCCTGAGAGAGAAATCAGGACGAATTTGAAAGTGGTCAAAGTCTCAACCAAGCTAGGAGGCTAAATCCCCAAGCCGACTGCAGAAATCCCATAGGAGCCTACTGTGGCCAGAAAACACTGGCAGGGAACTGGGGAGAGCAAAAGCTGTACAAGTCTCTAATCCTGTAGCCCCCAAACCAGTAGCATGGCTTATCAGGTACAGAAAGGTTACAGGAGAGACAAGATAACCTCTTGAGGAATCTTGTGATCTTCCAGTTAAAACTTCAGGAGGGTTCTTGTAACTCAATGACAATTGCATTTCTGCTGTTTTTATATCCTGTGACCTCTATCAGAGAACGTTTTATTAACGTCAGTGGGAAGGCTAGATGGGACGGAAAGAAGTCTGATAAGGGCCACGGGTCATGCCCTTTCATGCTTTTTTATTCCATACCTGATTAAAGGACGTTTCCTTCAGAGTCTGGGGGCCCCGTTCCATCATAGCATGCAGGGGCTCCAGCACCTCAAACATGCCTTTCACATTCCTCTCCCCGAAGTACAAGCGAGAAGCCTCTTCCAGGCCTTCGTGCCACATCTCATGCCACAAGATGGCCACTCGGATCAGCTCCTCACTCACCTGGGTCACAGAGAAGGAGAAAAGTACCAGGATAAGATGAATTCAGAAAGGACTATCTCAGATAAATAGGAGGTGTTTCTGATAGCCAGAGGGAATACGCAGCACTGACTTGAGGAAAAAAACACTCCCACTAGAAACCTCTGCCGAGGCGACCCAGGGTCACTGACATCCACGCTGGCTCTGGACTCACCATCATGGCTTGTTGCACCAGCGTGTTACTGTGCTCACACATGTTCTTCAGAATCTTGTTGGCTGCATTGTGACGGGCTGTCGTGGTGGACTTAGAAGCCACAGTAAGGGGGTAGATGAGGGCCTGACGGAAAAACAGAAGGAACATTTGCAAAAGGATGTGTGAAAGGAGCCTGACACTAATTTTAAGGAGGATGACGAAGTGGTGAGTATGAGATTCACACCCACTTGAGTCTACCAGGAAGGAGGCTACTCAATCTTGGAGAAACTCTTCCTTTTCAGGAAGGCCCTTGGGCTGCTGGACTGCTAGCTGACAGACCCTCCTGGGGCAGGATACAAGGTTGGGCTCCCAGTTCCTTAACTTCTGTCTCCAGAGTAGCTTTTGGAAAGGCTGAACACCAAACCAAGAGGTCATGTTTGGATGAGAAACTGCCCTGGGTCTCCACATACCTGGGGGTGGTACCGGCCAATATCTGTGAGAAGCTGGTGAATGAGACGTCCCACCAAGGGTCTGGGTGTATCAATTCTTGCAATGAGCTGAGGTATAACCTGGTATGCAAAAAGACACAGTATGCAGCACTTATTCTTCTGGGAAAAGATCAACTCTTATAACTGGTTTTGGTTGATGCTGTTGGGCTCTGAAATGGTATATTCACTTCAGTTCTCTAAAAGAAACTAAAGAAAATATGGACACTTGACCTTTGGACCGAGCTCTAGTCTTCAGCACTGTATATATAACACATACTGACTTTCTACTCTGAACATTGCCATGATTCCAAGGGAAAACACACAGGAGAGAGAATCTGACCCATCCTCATCTGTAACTGAGTATTCTCACCTGTAACCACGTATCTATCTGGATGGCTTTCACACCTTCCACTAAGGCTTCATTGACATCTGGCCAGTGACCATAATCAAACCATAAGGTAAGGACTCTGAAAAACGAAAATGAGAAAGTCACAGAAAATCTAGTTTCCCAGTTTATGTCTGTTTGTTTTTCATCTTTAAAGCCTTTAAGGGTTGGGCCTGGTGGCTCTAGCCTGTAATCCCAGCTACCTGGGAGGCTGAGGTGCGAGGATCGCTTAAGGCCAGGAGTTGGAGACTGCTGTTAGCTATGATGGTGCCACTATATTCCAGCGTGGGTGACAGAGTGAGACCCCATTTTCTAAAATTAAAAAAAAAAAGGCCAGGTGCAGTGGCTCATGCCTGTAACCCTAGCATTTAGGGAGGTTGAGGTGGGAGGATCACTTGAGGTCAGGAGTTCGAGACCAGCCTGAGGAACATAGTGAGACTGTCATTTCTACAAAAAATGGAAAAAATTAGCCAGATGTAGTGGTATGCACCTGTAGTCCCAACTACTTGGGAGGCTGAGGCAGGATGATCACTTGAGCCCAGGAGTCTGAGGTTGCTGTGAGCTACGATGACTAGCTTTAGTCATTCTGGGCAACAGAGTGAGACTTGTCTCAAAAAAAAAAAAAAAAAAAATTCCTTAAAAAGAGAGTTGGCAGGGACTCAAATCAATGGTCCTCAAATGTGCTTGGTCTCTGGATCCCTTGGGAGCAGGTGCCTGTGATGGGAGGCAGTGCTCTTGACTGAACACCATGGGGATTATCCCGAGTAAATGTGTATTTCGTCTCATGTCAAAGGTCACCATGGCATGAACTCAGACCCTGAACAGATGAGCCAGGATAACCTTTATAGAACCAAACATATGCACGTATAAAACGAGTTGCCTGTACAGTAGCAGCAACAGGGACACCTAGCAGTTAGCCGGCCAGCGATCACCAAAGGAAGCAGGAGGCTGTCCTCACCTATAACCTCTGGACTGATCTGGGTCATTTGTTAAGACCTACCAAAGCTGCTGAGGAATTTTAGAAATACTGTAATTAACAGATGGGTTAATCATTCCCTACATAAGAAACCACGCACAGGGAGTTCTCATTCTACTTTTTCTCCTTGTTCTCTGCAGATTTCACCCACACAGGTGGGGTCTGCCCAGCTGTTACCCCTCAAACTTCAGCAGAGAAAAAGGCGCATATGCCGATCTTGGTGTACTGACTGGGGCTGGGAAGGGAAAGAGGACTTTCACGTGTGACTTCTGTGTTGGCCTACCAGAGTTACGTCCTCCCCTTCCCCGATACCTGAGTGTATCCTGGAGGTTGTTGCCTCGGGACAAGGAGATAGAACGGAAGAAGCCCTGAACGGCAGGAACAGTGTACATCAAGAGGGTTTTGGATAGATCCTGTTGGAACACACATGTGTTAGTGACATTCTTGCCTTGGCTTTCTCGTCTATAAAATAGGCAAAACAGCGTACTAATGGTATCTGCATCAAAGAGTGGTTATGAGGATTAATGCATGAAAAGCCAGTTAATGAATGAAAAGCCTTTAATCGGTAGCTGGCACATAGCAAGCACTCAATAGATGGCAATTGGGTCATAATTGTTATAATCTTGGGCTGACTGACAGTGGCTTCCTGAACAGGATGGCAGGAGGAGGTGGGGCTGAGGCTCTGAACACGCTGATTTCTGGGTCTTCCAGCTGCCCTGGGTCATTCTGAACTGACAGCCCAAGGGGAGGTGGAAGGGGAGAGCAAAAGGCAGAGGACAGATCCCCCAAGCCCTGTCCTCAGAGTGGACCTGCAGATGTGCATGGCCACCCACACACACATGCAGGCAATAAGTGAATGAGCTCATCCCGGGGGGAAGCACTGCACAGAGCTTATGCTCCAGCTTGGGGACTCTGTTAGCTCCCCAGACACAAACATGCACACAGAAGCACTGTCTCAAGCAATGGTGGGATGGCAGATAAGCAGGATTTTCTAGTTCCATCTGGCACTTCAGATAAAGCCTCAGCTTCCTTTCACCTTAACAACCATCCATTCCTCAGAAAGCCTGGTGCCTTACTCAGTTCTTAACGAGGAGGAAGGGACAGGTACCTCAGTGACCTTCTTCTGCAGAGGAGAAGGTGTGGGGCTATTCTCTGCACTTTCGGCCTCACTCTCACTGTTGCTGCCCTCGGTGCTGGCCGACGCGGCAGCAGTGGCGGCTGTGGTGGCAGCAGTGGTGGCGTTGGTGATGTTGGCTCCACTGGTATGACGCAGTTTCTTCTTCTCGTCACGGGCTTGGTTCTGATGTTTGTAGTGTAGTACAGCTTCAAAGTTCATCACTGCCCATGCATGCCAGGCCTGAGTGGGGCAAAAGCCAAGGTCAGACAACAGGCTGTGACCAACAGCAAGGCTCAAGAGGAGCGTGAGGTCAAGACTGAGGAAGAGCCCTGATTGCCTCTTCTTCTCTGTGGTCAACAGAGCAAGGCACCACTTCAGTGAGACCTCAGGAACCGGGCATTTACTAAATTCAACATGATTCATTCATTTCGTGGTGCACTAACTATGTAAGGTACTGTGGCCAGCGCTGTGGGGGTGGGGCACAGCAAGAGGAACAGGATCTAGGCCTTGCCTCAAGGGATCTCATGGTCTTGCAGAGAGCTCACCTATATACCTAAAGACCTTGATTCTCTGCAAGACAGAATGCAATGGGGCAATAGAGATGGACAAGAGGAGTGCCGGGGACAGGGATCTGGAAAGCTTCATCGAGAAGGGGGATTTGGGGTAGGTCTGGAAGAGAACTGCAGATGGGCAAGGAGGGAACAAGAGAGAGGGCAGCAGTGAGGACTTCTCAGCAAGGGGAAGCAGAAGGCCGCAGACAGGCAAGCATGGAGCAGTCCATGGGAAACAAGCCCATGGATGTGACTGAGCTGGGGTAGGCACAGGAGAGGAGCGAGAGGGAGGCCAGCTGAGCGCTGGGGCAGATGACTGAGGAACAGGCACTCCGGGCCACAGACTCCCACTTCAGTCTGCAGGAAAGCAGAGCTATGCTGGGTTTCAAATGTATAAAACAGATTATTTAAGAAGGCAGAGTCAGGGGCCAGTTCTCACACTATTTCAGGGGAGAAAAGGCTGAACAGGTCACAAGACAGTGGATAAGGGAAGATACTGAGAACACAGGAGCATAATGGAGGGTGGATGAAGTCCACCTGGACTTGGCCCCTGCACCTGGTTCTCACACCTAGCCAGTGGCCTGACAGAGAACCAGTGTCAGCACTGCTTGATGGAAGAAGGCTTTGTGCTTATTTGGATAAAAGAGCACTATTCTCACCTCTGAGGGTCTGAGCTGCAGCAATTCTATAGCACACCGCTGCTTGGTTTAGAGAGAATGAGGCAGAGTGTGGTAACTTTGCAACAACAGCATGACATTAAATAACCCACTAATAGTTGGACTTTCTGGACAATCAGAAAATTCCTTCGTATCGCTTACTAAACACCTTTTACACAAATGTGTCCACCCTTCCAACTAAGAAGAGTAGATTGATCATAACCTTTACTGGATTAGTAAAAATTCTACAATGACTCAGGTTTAGTTTTCCCATATCTTCATTTATTCAACGAGTACCTTGTATATCTGCTACATGCCTGGCACTGACCTGGGGTCAAGGTGAGAAGACAAACAGTCCTGGCATGCACATAGGGCCACGACCCTGATGGCAGAAGATCTCATAAAACCAAAGAGACCTATACTAGGAAATGCTTTTAAAAACTAAAACTAAAGCTTCTAGAACCAGCTTTTTTCTTGGGATTTGCTTCTTTCCTGAAAGCTGAATGAAGAAAAGTAACTCTGGTTAGGGGACAGTTCTGATTAGTAAAGTTCCAGTTAATCAAGGGTTTGTTGGATTTACTTTTCCAGCTTTGGACATGGAGCTGTCCTAGAGAGAGTACTGCTCCTCTTACAAAATGGACATTTTTCAGACCAGACTGAAGCATGCTGAAACGGGGGTAAGATTTTTATCCTATGTGCTTCTGCGGTCTTCAAATGCAAGTTTTGGTCTCAGAGGGATTAATTCACAAAGTATTAGCAAGTTAAGGAGATACTAGAAAGAATAGATGACACCTGTTACACCAAGCAGCTATTACCAGGAGGCCCTTCAGAAATATTAAAAAAAATAGAGAGAGTGTGTGTTCTCACCAAAGACATGTACTTCCAAGAGTTACCCCTCCATCAGTCAATCACATCCTTTATACATTTCTGTTTATCTAACTCTGTTTATCTTTTTGAAAAGTTTCCTGTAACATAACAGGATGTTACTCAGATCTTTCCAATAAAAACAAAGAAAGTAAAGGTCTTAACCTAACTAAGGAGGACAGGGATGGAAATCAGAAAAATGTTGAGCAGGAACAGATGACCCGAGGGAAGATACAGTTCCAGAGACTAACCATGTGTCCAGATGCTCCTAGGAAAACAAGCAGTTCAGAGTCTGCAAGACAGCAGCAGTCCCCAGTGCCATACACAGAATAGTGGGGTAGTATTTCTCAAATAAAAGAATCAATTCATCTTTCTGAATTAAACTTGTAAGGGAAATGCAGGCTCCTTGGGCCTCTGACAGGCCCAGGGACTCCAGAAGCAAACGCACAGGACCAGACCCACTCTACAGAAGTGCAGCTGTAACTACTGGCACCTGGGAGGACACGTGCAAGGCTGCCAGGGTGCTGGGTTTTACACGTGCCCCTGCCTCCAAGTCACCTTGTACCAGCTGCGGTCGTGCTCCGTGGCGGCACTGTAGTACTGCAGCACCTTGGGGATTGTGCTCTCGTTGATGCCCTGTAGGTTCAGCTGCCACTCCCCAAGTTTCAGGAAGCATCTGAAATGAGAGAAACAAGCCCTGTGTTGCTCCCTCCTTAAAATAGCCCTCCTAAGAGAACAACCAATTTTGGGGGAACACTGAAGCCTTTCTGGTATTTACTCTGCTTCTGAGGAGCAATGTGATGAAACAAACAGAATTTTCAACTGTATGGAAGGAAAGAGATGGGCTTTTGGGATAAATTTTTAAGGTAACACCTTTCATTCTTCATCTTTGTCTTTCAATGATAGCATAAACCAGGTTGCCTGGTGCAGGTAGGTCTGTATGGATCTATCTGCCCCAAACCCAATTTTGTGGGTGACAGTTTTTGATTGTTACTTTTCTTATTGATTGCTATATATCTTCTCCCTTACTCTTCCCTTCCTCTCCACTCTTTGTGATGATAATATTAACAGCTGACATTTACTGATTGCTACTGTATTCCAGCTACTGTTCTAAATGCTTGACGCTGTACTCTTTCCTTTAATCCTCACACCACCTTAGGAAATAGGAACTCTTACTATCCCTTTTATACCATGAGGGCAGTGAGGCACGGGGAGGTTAAGTAACTCACAGCATATCTGGCATTTGAAAACAAGGATTCTAATTCTAAAGCCAGACACCAGGAGAAGAACAGCATGTGGCTGGGAATGCAAGTGACAGAGACTTTGGAGCAGCACGATTTGATGGCTGCCGGGGATCCCTACTGGAAAAGGACAGAGATGTTAGCACCCAGCCACCCGAAGAGCCTTGAACTCCCTCTCGCTGAAGAAGCTGCTGGGTTGGCAGGGCTGGAATGTGACTGGCGCCAGGCCAGTGGGGACCTCACCGGGCCATGAGCTTGTGCAGTTCCTGTTTGTGCTGCTGGTCCTCGGTAGCGATGGCATGCTGGGCCTGCTGCTGCATGGTCTGGACAAAGTGCTGCATGTGCTGGAAGGCGTCGATCTGTAGCAGGACAAAGGCACAGACAGCCCATTGGCATGTGGCCCAGCTCACAGGAAAGGAACTACTGTTCATCTGATAGGCACATAGGTCAACCCCTCTCTGAACAGAACATCCTAGATCACAGGGTGAGGACCCCAAAGGACTGAGGACCAGGGCATGATGCTGGAAAGAGCTGAATTTTTCAAAAAGAGTCATGACTTTTTCAACTCAAGTCTTAGCTCTCTTTTGCCAACTGTAATTACCAGTTTTATAAGCCTTGGGTAAGTTTCATGCCTGGCTACCTCATACAACAATGTATGTGAAGAAGTTTGAAACAACTGCTTGATTCACTATCGATATGTTGCCCTGGGGGAAATTAGGCTTATGGGGGATTGTTTCAGGTTCATAAAACTTTGGTATTTGTTTATAACACTATGGTACCTTGGACACTCCAGCATAACAAAAACTATAGATTTAAAAATCAGATAGAACCCTCAGCACGCAAATAACAATACAGAGATGGGGTGAAGCCCCTTATGCATTCAAACAGAAGAGGGAGAAGACATTAGCTAAGCAGACATCGAGTTGAACAGGTGGCATGGGAGAACATCTTCAGTGCATCCTTAAGTAGTTCGATCTATTTGCACCATAGGATTTTACACAAAGTGAGCAGGAGGCATTCGAGTTAGGAAGAGATAGCTAAACCAGGGAAAAGCAGAGACACAGAGTCAGATCTGGGAGTACTATACCAGCCTGCCATGTCCAGACACACCAGCACCTTAATAAATGGGGTCCACAACATTTTTTAAAGGGAAAAAAAGCTTTTCTGGCTGGGCGCGGTGGCTCACGCCTGTAATCCTAGCACTCTGGGAGGCCGAGGCGGGCGGATTGCACGAGGTCAGGAGTTCGAAACCAGCCTGAGCAAGAGCGAGTCCTCGTTTCTAATATAAATAGAAAGAAATTAATTGGCCAACTAATATATACAGAAAAAATGAGCCAGGAATGGTGGCGCATGCCTGTAGTCCCAGCTACTCGGGAGGCTGAGGCAGAAGGATTGCTTGAGCCCAGGAGATTGAGGTTGCTGTGAGCTAGGCTGACGCTACTGCACTCATTCTAGCCTGGGCAACAGAGTGAGACTGTCTCAAAAAAAAAAAAAAAGCTTTTCTGTTTTTCTAGAGGAAAAAAACCCCAGAAAAACAAAAAAATAAAGGGTTTCAGGGATGGAGATAGACTGAATGTACAAACATCACAAGCTGAAATGACAAAATCTAAACCCACTAATGTAGGGAGAAGACACATTACATGAGAGAATGTGAAAAACTGGCTGTGTTTTTTGTTGCAGAAGAAAAAAATCAACGTTTCAAATAAATAAAAGGTCTCCCCTATGGCAAATAATATAAGAGGTATTTTTCTTTTCTTTTCTTTTTCTTTTAAATAAGAACATGTGGCTGGATGCAGTGGCTCACGCCTATAATCCTAGCATTCTGGGAGGCTGAGGCGGGAGGATCGTTCAAGGTCAGGAGTTTGAAACCAGCCTGAGCAAGAGCAAGACCTGTCTCTACTAAAAAAATAGAAAGAAATTAATTTGCCATCTAAAAATATATATAGAAAAATGAGCCGGGCCTGGTGGCGCATGCCTGTAGTCCCAGCTACTAGGGAGGCTGAGGCAGAAGGATCGCTTGAGCCCAGGAGTTTGAGGTTGCTGTGAGCTAGGCTGATGCCACGGCACTCACTCCAGCCCGGGCAACAAAGCGAGACTCTGTCTCAAAAAAAAAAAAAAAAAAGAACACGTCGGTGATGATGGCCCTGAACGAAAGTGAAACACTCTGGCTTGAGGGCCAGGACCAACCTCAAATACTTTTTTTTTTTTTTGAGACAGAGTCTCTCTTTGTTGCCCGGGCTAGAGTGAGTGCTGTGGCGTCAGCCTAGCTCACAGCAACCTCAAACTCCTGGGTTCAAGCGATCCTCCTGCCTCAGCCTCCCGAGTAGCTGAGACTACAGGCATGTGCCACCATGCCCGGCTAATTTTTTCTATATATGTTAGTTGGTCAATTAATTTCTTTCTATTTATATTAGAGATGGGGTCTCGCTCTTGCTCAGGCTGGTTTCAAACTCCTGATCTTGAACAATCCGCCCGCCTCGGCCTCCCAGAGTGCTAGGATTACAGGCGTGAGCCACCGCGCCCAGCGTCAAACACTTTTAACATAAGGAATTATTAGCATCAAGAGATAGGGCTTAACCCAGAGCCAGGATGATGTGACAAACAATTGATCAGGAAGCTAATCCATGCACGGGGCAGAGCAGACAAATGTTCCAATAGTTAACCAGACACCTGTCTCCCTCACACACCTGCCTTCACAGAGTTCCATTATTCACCACTGGCTTTGAAAAATGAACCACATTTAGCATCCCACATCTGGGAAGTGATAAATGTTTCTTTAGTTTTTCTTCTAGGAGAACTACAAGGACCAGACTTAAATCTGATTAAAAAAGAAAAATGAATTGGGAAGCAGTACTAAAAAGATCAATCAGGGAAAAGGTAACTGATGACTAAGTGTGATTGGTGTATACATCAAGCAGGCAGGAACTAAACAAGGAACTTTGATGCCAGGTACTTTGCAGAGCTTATAAGCTATGTGTCATTAAGAATCCAGACACAGAGTTTAAACTCTGGTGGACTTAACCCAGGGGCTGAACAAAATAAATTGCCAAAGCTGGCTATTAGTTTAGATTTGAAATCCAATATTATGTTTATTCAGCATAGAAGAATCTAGTATCTTTCTACTCTATGAAACGAATCAACTTAAAGGAATTAAAAATGTTCTATTTAAAACTTCTTTTCTTGGCCAGGCGTGGTGGCTCATGCCTGTAATCCTAGCTCTCTGGGAGGCTGAGGCCGGCGGATTGTTCGAGTTCAGGAGTTTGAAACCAGCCTGAGCAAGAGCGAGACTCCGTCTCTACTATAAATAGAAAGAAATTAATTGGCCAACTAATATATATATAGAAAAAATTAGCCGGGCATGGTGGCACATGCCTATAGTCCCAGCTACTCGGGAGGCTGAGGCAGGAGGATCGCTTGAGCCCAGGAGATTGAGGTTGCTGTGAGCTAGGCTGACGCCTTGGCACTCACTCTAGTCTTGGCAACAAAGTGAGATTCTGTCTCAAAAAAAAAACAAAAAAACTTATTTTCTCCATTCCCAGGAAATGAAGAGGGGAGAATGTGATTCTTTCCCTCTTAGAAATGAAGGCGCGATCACTTGGAAGAAGGAGCTTCTCTAAGGCCCACAGAGTTTTTGCTAGGAATAGCATTCTGTTTTCAGACTGCATGGACAGTTTGTGGGCAAGAATGATGGCCTTGGTTCAGTGAAACTTCATAGAAGGACTACTGTAACTCTAGATTCTGTGAAGTGTCTTGTCTAGGAAAACGCTTTACATAAACCTATTGCCTGATGCCTTCCAGCATACCAGGGTCTGCTTTTCCCGGAACATTTCATTTCCCTTAGGCAAGGCAAAGAGTAGATCTTTGTTTACAGTAGAGGAAAGTTAGGCTCAGAGAGTGACTTGTTCAGAAGTACAATTATTTTATTTATTTATTAATTAATTATTTTGAGACAGAGTTTTGCTGTCACCCTGGGTAGAGTGCAGTGGCATCACGATAGCTCACTGCAACCTCAAACTCCTAGGCTCAAGCGATCCTCTTGCTTCAGGCTCCTAAGTAGCTGGGACTACAGGTATGCATTATCATGCCTGGCTAATTTTTCTATTTTTAGTAGAGACAGGGTCTTGCTCTTGGTCGGGCTGATCTTGAACTCCTGAGCTCGAGTAGTCCTCCTGCCTCAGCCTCCCAGAGAGGTAGGATTATAGGCACAAGCTACTGTGCCTGGCCCAGAAGCATAATTATTAAAGTAGTCAGTTTTCTTTGGGTAGCTCCTCAACTATGAAGATATGACATCCCTTGCTCTGGGCTTGAAGTGCAAGTGCTTAACTTTAAATAGGTTCCTAATTTTTAAACTCTCCAGAATTTGGGCTACTGAGAAAAGGTCATACTCCTTGGAGAAGTTGGGCTGTGGTCATATGTTGAAAGAAGCCACTCCTTGGTTGAGATATTACCCAAAAGGCTCCTTCTGCAAGACATTCAAAGACTTGGAGGCTTTGCATGGGAAGGAAATCTGACTATACTCAGATCCAGCACCTTCTGTTTTTCCTATTTGCCTGTAGGAGGTCAGGCTTTGAATCAGAAATGCTCTGGCCTGGGAGGCTCACAGAGAATGAAAAATAAAACAAAATGATGAAAATAAATCCCCAAACTGCACATTTGGAGAAGGAAACTTGGGTCATTAGTGTTGAAGTAAATCCCAGTCAAAGACAAGGTGCCTGGGTGAGGGCTATTGGTCCCACTCTGGGTGGCATTCACAGCCACACTGAGTCAGTCATCTACAGAGTCAGTCAGTCTCTGGACTGGATGCCAGGCTCTGAATCTCCTAAGCATGCCTTCAGCAGAGACACAACTTCTATTTTATCACATCTTTCCACAGCTGTTGCACCAGTGGCTGGGTTCTACTCCTTTCTCATCTCAAGCGCCACTGTGGGGACAACAACAGGAAGAGAAGGCCAGCTGGGACTCCCTCCTCCTTTTGATGAGGAAGATGATAGAGATGATTTTGTCTCCAGGGCCTACTGTTTGTTAATCACCATCATCCAGAGAGACTGTTTTTTAAAAAAACAATCAAAAACCAGGAGCCCCATCTATTTCTCAAGGGCTTATTTGTAAATAAAGTAAGAGGAATTCTACATTGACTTCAAGATAACTTTCCCTCCTGGTTTCAGCATTACACCCCATGTGTTGTTGCTTTTAAATCCAAATTGATGACAGAACAGGAGACCAGAAGTCTGAAAAAAACAAATTGCCCTTGTGCAAGTTCTAGTCTGTTTTTGAACATACGGTATTTTTGTACTGACAGCCCATCTTCTCTTAGGGGGCATAAATTGTGCCTTTTCTATGACCTAGCATTTTCTGGATACCAATAAATATAACTGTGATCATATTCATTGGTTTGATCAATGGTTTATGTGCATCTCCTCAACTATGATTCACTTTGTGAAATCAGACCAAATAGCTGCACAACAGGAAGAGACTCCTGACATTGCAGGTAGACAGTCTAAACATGGTTTCCTTTCTGGCCTTTAAGGAGGCAGTGAGAAGCAGATTAGGGGAGCATTCTGGAGAAGGTGGTCTGTTGCCAGATGGATTCAGATACAGACCTTGCGAGCGCTCTTCCACATGTTTTTCATGTAGGCATAGGTCACCTGAGGGTGAACTGTTGGCAGAGGATGGTCAAGTTGCCGAGATGGATCAACTCCCAGGAGCAATACTAAGGTTTTATGAGCAAGAGCCTTAAAAACAACAGAGGCTAGGTTATAGACACAACTGTTTTGCCGAGGGGCACCATGTCCTGCCCTTGTGGGGGTCGGGGTCACTCACCAGCCTGCCGCTCTTGCCACATAGACTTGCGTACTTGAGCCACGTTCTCATGTCCTCATGAGGGTTGACCACAAGGGATCGCACCATGAGGATTTTCTGCCAGTCCTCTACGATACGCTGGCAGCCCTAGAACATTCAGAAATGAAGATTAGATATATTCTCTGCTCTATCTTTTTTTTTAGTGATGAGACAGGGTCTCACTCTATTGCCCAGGCTAGAGTGCAGTGGCATCATCGTAGCTCACTGCAACCTCGAACTCCTAGGCTCAAGTGATCCCCCTTCCTCAGCCTCTTGAGTAGTTGGGACTGTAGGCATGCGCTAATTTTTCTATTTTTTGTACAGGCGGGGGTCTTGTTATTGCCCAGGCTGGTCTTGAACTCCTGGCCTCAAGCGATCCTCTCACTTCAGCCTCCCAAAGTGCTAGAATCATAGGTGTGAGCCACTTCGTCTGGCTTCTTTGCTATATCTTAAGCCCCTACAAGCAACAGCAAAATTACTCTGAAACAAAAAGGAGATTCCTTGATGGAATGTCAACTTTCTCAAGTTAAGAGGACTGTGAATGAAACTCCTCTTAGGGACTTCTCAGCAATTTGAGACACAGTAGGAACATGGGGTCTGGAATGTGAATCTTGCCTCTGTCACTTACTATCTATGTGACTTTGGGCATTTACTTAACTTCTCTCTGACTGATCTGTAAAGTACCAACTTCATAGGGCTCTCATGAGAATTAAATGAATTAAATGATTTGAATTTCATCTGTGGATTATGAATATGTATTTTTTTTTTTTTTTTTGAGACAGGGTCTCACTTTGTTGCCCAGGCTAGAGTAAGTGCCGTGGTGTCAGCCTAGCTCACAGCAACCTTAAACTCCTGAGCTCAAGCAATCCTGCTGCCTCAGCCTCCCGAGTAACTGGGACTACAGGCATGTGCCACTATGCCCGGCTAATTTTCTTTTCTATATATATTAGTTGGCCAATTAATTTCTTTCTATTTATAGTAGAGACGTGATCTCGCTCTTGCCCAGGCTGGTTTTGAACTCCTGACCTTGAGCAATCTACCCACCTCGGCCTCCCAGAGTGCTAGAATTACAGGTATGAGCCACCGCACCCGGCCTATGAATAATGTATTTTTAACTTTAATATTCTGCTTCAGTCTTTCTGGTTGAAGATGACTATCACTGACAAAGAAATTAAATTTAAAATGTATCATTCAGGCTGAGCACCGTGGCTCATGCCTGTAAGCCTAGCACTTTGGGAGGCCGAAGTAGCTTGAGGCCAAGAATTTGAGACCAGCCTGGGCAACACAGAGAGACCCTGTCTATACAAAAATGAAAAAAATTAGCTGGCCATGGTGGTACACACCTGTAGTCCTAGCTACTCTGGAGGCTGAGGCAGGAGGATCTCTTGAGCCCATGAGTTTTAGGTTGCAGTGAGCTACGATCAAGCCACTATACTCTAGTTGGCCTGAGAGAGTAAGACCTTGTCCTCTATATCCCCCACAAAATATCATTCAAAATTCAAAAAATGAATTAAGTAGAAGTTTAAAGAATTACATTTTCAAATGATGTTGTTTGTAACTTGGTAGCATTTATATTTCTGAAGTTATTAAAGCCTAAACCTGCACTATGACTTTGGGATATCTTGTTTATTGGCCATCTTAGATTCTTTCATTTCTATTTGCCGTAGATCAAAAACTACATATATAGAAGGGGAAGTGCCTCATTAATTTACACTTAAAATTCTTTGATATTAAAAAAAGAACAAATTAATTGTTATCAAAGGAGCCAAAGTAATTTTATACCAAATGGCTGCTAAGAGTAAAGTGAACTCTTTTCACCCTCACTGGTAAGAAGACTTGGGGATGCAGCGGGCAGAGATGGGTTCCCGAGATCTATTACTGCATGAGTGAATTCCATGAACCCATGGAACTATCCTCCACGGAGATAAGCTTAAAGGTCTAGCAACAATGCTCTCTGGCTTTTAGCCATGACAGGATGCAGACTGACCTGACTGGAGAACCAAAGGCAAGCAGAGAGCTGGTACAGGTAAGGCTGACCTCTCAAACTGCTCTGTGGGAGATACTGGCTGGGATTGTAATTTATATGACTTGACCACAGAATGGCAGTTTTCTAGCCTAGGCGGTTCATTTGACAGCAAGCCATCCACGAGAGCCAAATTTCCACCACAGAAGTAATGCTTTATTTTCAGCTTTGGATCATATTTTTCCATCCCGTGAAGTGTGAGAACAATGATTTGGAAAGTTAGAAAAGCATAAAAAAGCACATTGAGTGATTGTTTTGGTTACTTCTCACCAATGGCTAGTTTCTCCCAGATGCTGAAATAATTTGGCCTCCTATAAGCCGAAAAACATATTGCTGTCTCAGGATAGGGAAGTCACGATGGGTCAGGGTGATGACAATGTCCTGGACCCAGTAAAGTCAGGCGTGCACCCCCCAGGCCTTATTCAGTGCATTCCCCAGGTCTCATTCAATGCATTCCCCCTTCCAAGTCTGTATTTGGATCAAGTCCTACTTGTTAGAATCTCAGAAGATTCATCACATCTCTGATGTGGAAACTCTTCACCCCATTAGAGGCACTTCAAAAATCGGGTGTGTACATGTCAAGTGGGAAACGCTTTGTGGAATTCTTTCTGGTGCCCAGGAGATAGTTTTCCATCAAAACATTCACTGGGCATTTCATAATTACTAATAAAAGATGCAAAAGAACTGTATGTGCTCATTTACGAGCCATAAACCACTCTACTCATAGATGTTCCTTTGCCCACTGCTCTTTCCTGTCCAGGGGAATGTGTCCTGAGCTTCTGAGGCAGGAATGCAGCCTGGAGTCAAAAGGTTTTGTCACAGCCTACTGAAAAGCCTGGAAGCATATACCTCCATTGGTCTGGAGCAAGAATTTGGAATTAGGTGTAGACTGGCCAAGAGGAAATGGCTTCTAATTGAGGGGGTCAATCATGACAAGCAGGGAGACAAATGGTTTCTGGAGTGGTAAAGCCTTTCTCTCTTTTTGCGCTGATGAACTTCCCATCCTACCTACTCAAGGAATGAAAGCCTGATCACCCTTTCCAAGAACACTTAGGACTGCTGACTCCCAGGTCTGGAATTGATAGCTACTCACGCTAAAATGATCAGAATGTGACAATGAAAATACTGATGGAGGACTTGGAAGAGTTTCTCTACAAGGGGAAAATGCAGTGGAAAAAAGTCTAAATAGAGGCGACAGGATGACTCTGACCTAAGTAACCATAAACAGCAGGAGCTGGCAAACGAGAATATCAGGCAACCCCATCTAAAAAGTTGGATGCAGGTGGCCAGTAAGTGTGGTGAGAGCAGTGGCTCTTAGCTTTGGCTTCTAGAATCATCTGGAGAGCCTGAAAAAGATACTGATCCCGGGTCTATCCCCAGATATTTTGATTTAATTGGTCTGGGGAATGGCCTGGGTACCAGGATTTTAAAAAGGTCTCCCAATGATTCTATTGTGCTGCTAAGGTTGAGAGGCACTGATTTTGAGGTTATGATTCCCAATTGACTGGCCATAAGTATCACTTTATTTTTTTTTATTTTTTTTTTTTTGAGACAGAGTCTCACTTCATTGCTCAGGCTAGAGTGAGTGCCGTGGCATCAGCCTAGCTCACAGCAACCTCAAACTCCTGGGCTCAAGCAATCCTGCTGCCTCAGCCTCCCAAGTAGCTGGGACTACAGGCATGTGCCACCATGCCCGGCTAATTTTTTCTATATATATTAGTTGGCCAATTAATTTCTTTCTATTTTTTTTTTTTATAGTAGAGATGGGGTCTCGCTCTTGCTCAGGCTGGTCTCGAACTCCTGAGCTCAAACAATCCGCCCACCTTGGCCTCCCAGAGAGCTAGGATTACAGGCTTGAGCCACCGCGCCCAGCCAAGTATCACTTTATTAAAGACATTTTCTTTAATTCCTAGAGAAGAGTAAGAAGAGGCTGGAAAATTGGTCATTCTCTCATAGCTAAAGCTTAAGTGAAGAGCCTTTGCTTGTTCTGCTTTGCATGTGAGCTGAGCACTACATTGGTGAAGGAGGCAGGAAAAGCATGCCGGGTAAGGGCAGGGGTTGGGGAACAAGTGCTGGCCCAGGTCCTGCAGGGTGGGCGTTAGGGAGGTGAATGGGGGCGTTCCCAAGCTCACCTGCAATCTCTCCCACCAGATCTGGCGGATGATCTCTCGTCGCTCAGGGACAAGTTTGTACTGGATAACCTCCTCCAGCTCGGACAGCATGTGGCAAGAAACCATGGCCTGATGGAAGCAAATCACATTCCAACCTAATTACTGCATGAACAATCCGAAAGACAGGATTAATTTAAATCATTCCTTCTGGTGTCAGGGTATCTGCTGATCAGAGAAAACAGGCATGTTCCAGGTAGCCTGTGAGTTCTCACTAGCTCACTCTGGAAAAAGAACTGAAATAAGCCTCAAAAACGACCATGTGCAGAACATTTGACACTCACCCCGTATGCCCGACTATAGCTCTCTCCTGCCATCGCAGTTAGCTCAGCATCCAGCAGGTCCCTGGCCTTGTCGATGCACTAGAAGAGAAACAAAGAAGCCGTGGGGCTGTGCTCTAGATTTGGGAGCTGAAGGCTATGCTAGGGCTTCCCAACTAGCTACAAAGGTTATCTGTCTCACTTAAATCCCAATGACGAAGACACAAACTCACTGAAGAAGGGAAGAAACCTTTTCCCAGATCTGAATGGCTAGAGTATTATATAATTTCTCACCCAAGACAGAAATGTATGGCATCCAACACTTAAAAAAATCTACCTAAGTAACACCCACAATCTCAGGTGGCAAGAGAGAGGGAATGTAGACTGTAAAACAGCATCTCAAGAGGACATCCTTGGGGATCTACTTTCTGTTAACTTTTCCTTGCTGGGCATATTTGTGACAATAGATTCTATGTACACCTGAATGGCTCCAGGTGGTCATCTCTGGCTTCCAAGCACCCCCCTCCTCATAAAGGAGTGCCTCCTCATCTCTGAAATCAGCGGAGATGACCAATCCTCTCCGTGTGAACATGAGCTCTCGTGGAGGGCCTTGATCTCAGTTCTCAACATGTAAAGCAGAGTCGGGGCTGCGGGACTGTGGTTTGAGTCTTTTCTGTGCCATCAATTAAAAACCCCTCATGCAAAGCTTCTCCTCTTTTGAATGTTTAAGGTTAATTAGTGTGTCCCCATCCCTTAAGTGCTCAGATCATTTACCTGGGCACTTTATCTAAGACAGTCTAGTGCTTTACAAGGTGGATGTGATTACCTCATTATTTCATTCTGCAAGTTAGCACAGTATTTGCAAATAAGCACTAGCTTCCTTGGAATGATAATCAATGCGTGACACGCCTGCATGGCCAGAAGACCCTTGTGCTTGATTTCTGCTGCACAGTAGGGATTCTTGGCTCTCTGAATCCTCCCCTTTGGTGAAATTCATAGCTCCTCTTTAATACAAGGAATGCTGAGGCAAGGTGATAAAAAGGATGTAATGATGATCCAAAAAGCTAACTCCAAAATCAACTGAAACGGTAACTTCCAGAACACATTTGTCCCCCAAGTACAAAAAGTAGCCCCAGCTGATGTGTTGGCAGAGCTCACAGAGCCAAATAAACACCAGAGCTGGAGTATAATAGCCTATTTACACAAGCACCATGTGCTTAGGAGTACTTAACCTTTTCTTTGCCAACAGGTTTTTACCTGTTGTGCCAAGGAGAAGAGGTCCTGATGTAGCGCCAGCACTGCTCTATAAAATGCCCCATCGTGGGTATCCCGAGGGATCATACAGGTGTACTCTTCCATGCTGTCCCACTGACCTAGGCACACAGACAGACAGAAAGCATCAGGGTGGTCGGCTGGCTCATCTGAAATAGGTCTTGCTTTGTTACTTTCACTCAGCTTGGGGTACAAACAAGACAAATGGACTTGAGCTGGATGCACCAAAATCCTGCCCAGACCCTCTATACACCGTGGGGATTGATTTAACAAAACAAAGCCACATCTGTCTTCCAAACACAAGACTCCACTGGAGCCCCACGGAGCACGAAGAAAGATGAGGGCAGGCGTGTGAGTGCAAAGGCGGCACTGCAAGTGGATTTAATGCAGTGCCTCATTATCCTGGAGAACTCTCTCAGGTTGCTCTAGGTGAGATGAAATCGCTTTCTGCCCTACTAGTGAAGCATCTCACTGTTCAGTGGTACATTGGGAAATTACATTTTCCTCTCAACAAGTGAGAATGGCTATTATACACATAGTGGGCAGGATTAGACAAATAGATTGCCTGTTTCACTCTGGCAATATCTTTGCCTCAGAAGGGAGGAGATAAATATTTTAAGAGGCTCTGTTATAACAGAAAGATGGGCTAGGTCACAGCACAGTGGTCTCTGTGTCATGTTAGACTGGGGAAATGGCTGCATCTGGGAGGAGGTATTCACTCTCCCTGGTAGGGAGAACATGTATCAAATGCCAGGCTTTCCAAGACCACCTGCAGAAAAGATATCAGCTTCATTAGCTGCAAATTGCAGGGCTGCCAATTTTACAAGGCATTTTCCTGCCTTTCACTCCAGACTATCAGCTCATCCATTCTCTATGCCTCTGGGCACAAGCAAATAGCAAGTGATGACTCCTCAGGAAGCAATTTGTTTTTGAAAAATGTTCCAGATCTAGCCCAGAGCTCATGAAAGGAAAGGATATAAGCTCTGTGACTCAAGACGGACAGAAGGATAGAATGGAGGTAGAATGTTACATAACGTTCCTCTGGACTCCAAAGGTGAAGCTCTGCACCTGTGACATCCAGTGTATCCTTTCCCCTCTTATGAAGAACACCTCTGGAACAGATGCTGCTAATGTTCCTGGCTGGCGCCCAGTGTCAGAAATGCATACACGTCAGTAGCATTAAAAGGAAATCTCTCTTTTAAAATATTCTGGGAGTAGAGGTGAGGTGGGCAAGTATTGGACAGCAAGGAGGAGAGACAATAAAATGGTCAAATGGTCAAAATGTTTATAATCATTGGAGAAGGTGAAGGGCAGATGGGGGTTCATTATACTATTCTCTTCACTTTTATATATGTTGGGAAAGTTCTATAACAGAAGTTAAGAAATAAAAAGGAGATAGACAACTGTCTTCTCCCTTTACTCCTGCTTGGGATAAAGACATGATGGGGGGAGCTCTAGCAACCATGTTGGATCATGAGGTGGACTTTAAAATGGAGATCCTATGCTAAGTATGCAAAGCAGAAATATGGAAAAAGGCTAATGATAATGGAGCCAAAATAGCAGGCTGCAAATTTCTATCTCTAGATTTCATTCATAACAGAAAAAGAAATCAGTAACTTGTCTAAGACAAATCCCACTAGGTATAATAAGAAATAAGGCTGGGCGCGGTGGCTCATGCCTGTAATCCTAGCACTCTGGGAGGCCGAGGTGGGCGGATTGCTTGAGGTCAGGAGTTCGAAACCAGCCTGAGCAAGAGCAAGACCCCATCTCTACTATAAATAGAAAAAAATTAATTGGCCAACTAACATATATAGAAAAAATTAGCCGGGCACGGTGGCGCATGCCTGTAGTCCCAGCTACTTGGGAGGCTGAGGCAGCAGGATTGCTTGAGCCCAGGAGATTGAGGTTGCTGTGAGCTAGGCTGACGCCATGGCACTCACTCTAGCCTGGGCAACAAAGTGAGATTCTGTCTCCAAAAAAAAAAAAAAAAAAAAAAGAAATATATTGGGTCTTTTTTTTTTTTTTTTTTGCCAAATTGCTTCTCACCTGAGAATATATTTTGTCTTTGTCCCTGGTATCTGGCACAGAACTATCTAAAACCCTGCATGATAAGAGTCTTTTTGTTATTCATAATTAGCTCATTTGATTATGCTAATGAGGTGAGGACTCTAGGTGGCCTCAGGATGGGACTGGTCATCATAAAGATCAAATGATTACAGGGTTGGAACTTTCAACCCCACCCACTGACCTCCAGGAAAGGTGGGCAGGCTAAAGAGTAAGGGCTATAAAAGCTTGAATAATGAATTTCCGTGTTGCTGAAGGTGCTAGAAGGGTGGTGGCAAACCCCAACTCCTGTACTCCCGACGCTTTAGACCAGGCGTCCTCAAACTATGGCCCACGGGCCACATCTGGCCGGATGGGTGTTTTTGCCGCCGCTGCCTGTCCTGCTTAGCAGCTGACTCCTCCCGGGCCCACAGTGCGCATGTGTGGAATGTGCGCCGCACTCTCTAACGGCCCTCTGATGGTCTGAGGGACAGTGAACTGGCCCCCTGTTTAAAAAGTTTGAGGACCCCTGCTTTAGACCTTGCCCTATGTACCTGTTCATAGGTACCCTTTATAATAAACCAGTAGACACAAGTGAAGTGTTTCCCTGAGTTCTGTGAGCCATCCTAGCAAATTATCAAACCTGAGGGGGGTTATGGTAATCCTTTTTTCCTCTTTTTTTCATTGTATATCCCATTTCAAATAGAACCCTGATTTATAGCCGGTTGGTCAGAAGCACAAGGACTGGGACTTGGCAACTGGCATCTTAAGTGGGGATGAGCCCTTAACATGCGGGATCTGATGCTACTTCTGCGTAGACAGTGTCAAAATTGAATTGAATTGAAATGTTGGACACCCAGTTGGTATTCGCTGGAGAACTGCTTGGTGTGTGTTGAAAACCTCCATGCCTCTGGTGTTAGAAGCGTTCTACGTGAGTGTGCTGAGTGTGTTTGTCTCACCCACTACACCTCGATTTCTATGCTTGCACGCTGTCTTCCTTGGCCTTCTCACGAAGACCCATTTTCACCCATGTCTAACAATTTATAGACAAATCATCAGGTAAAATGACAGATGGAGGACATGGAAGTAGGTGGATGCAGTCCATTTTTACACTGCTATAGACCTGACATGTCTACCGGTAGCCAGAGGGCCTCGCACTTGGATGTGAGCCCCCGCTTCCCCCTTCCCACTTCAACCAGGAAAGCCTTACCTAAACCCCAGGCAGCTGCTGCAGCCATCCGGGCCATCTTGGCTTGAGTCTCATCATTAACCAGGGTCCACTTTTCACAGCACTGCTGGTGGAGCTGTCCCCTGAAGGAAAAGAATTATACAGTCAGGTTGACCCACATCAACTCCATAACCTACCAATCTTCCTCTCTAGCCCCTTAGGTTAGCTGGGGCTACAGAGGAGCTGGTATGATTGGGGCCTGCCTCCAACTGGAAGCTTTTAAATAAAAAGCACATGCGGCTAGGTCATATAATAGAGAAGTGAATGGGCTATTTGTTGATTTTTTTGGCCTGGTGCTCATAATTTGTCTGACTGAGTTTATCAAGGATAGGGACTGTGTCTAACTCTATGTGATATGAAATGTCCTGAACATCTGGCCTCCTTCATAAATATTAAATAACCTCTCTCCTATGCCAATGAATTCTGGGCTCTTTTGCTTTGGCAGGCCTACAGAGAAAGCAATCTGAAGAGACACATCTGGACATTCATTTTGGGCTCAAAGCTATAAGGAGAACTGGCTCTTTAAAGTATTGTACAAATGGTTTCATTCTGAAATGAAACCCAAATAAAATCAATGTGTACAGAAAAAGGCTTGACAACGGTCACATCTACCAGAAATCTAGATGATGCTTATTCTCAGAATTCTGCATAATCACCATGCACGTGGGTGAGGACTACGAGATATTGAGACATGAAGGGTGCTTAAGAGAACCCAATACACAAGGAGTGCGGAAGTGCTAGAATAGGGACTGTTAAAACTGTTGCCATCTCATGTTCTACTTCTGAATGAGATGAAATAAAACTCTGTTATTATGCAAATACGAGCCCCTGATTGCATGTGAGCCTCAAGATGTAGCTAGGAGAATCTTTAATTTTTCCTGCTTCCTGAAAGACATGCTGCAGGATATTTTAAGTGGCATTGAAAGTGGAATCAAGAGGAAGGGCACGAGTTCAAGTGACCCAGGTCAGAAGCCTCAAGGGACATGAGCTACACTGCACTGTAAGGTGATGTGTGTGTGCAGGGAGATAAAGGAGCTGATGTCAGTCACTGCTGAAGGAACCTAGGCTGAGTTTACAGGGAACCACATGCAGGAGATGTGCTCAGAGACATTATCTAGGATCTCATAGTACGGGGAATATTAACTTCACTGTCTGTCAAGTGATCAAGAGAGTCAGCGACACAAGTACTCTGGTTCAACACAGAGCTGAGACCAAAAGGAGGACCTAGGTGGCCATCATGCCCCATGCATTTACTGAAGCTCAGTGATGGCAGCAGGAGCTCAGTGTTGGTTTCTTGCCACCCAGACTTAGAAACTGTCACTCCTGGGCTCTGCCAGGGGTTTGCTTAGGGCAGTAGTTCTCAAACTACTGAATGTATCAGAATCCCCTAGACAGCTCCTTCAGATGGCTGGGCTCACGTTCTGAGTTTCTGATTCCGTAGGGCTTGGGTGGTACTTGAGAATGCACATTTCTAACAAGTTTCTATGTGACACCAAAGTTGTTGGTCCAGGGGCCACAGTTTGAGAACCACTGGCTTAGAGCACAGGAGCAGCTCATCTGTGCAGTGTATTTTTGTTGGAGTCTTCTCTGTAGGTTGGACAGAAAGTTGCATGATCTCCTAATGGTCCTTCCAACCCTATAATTCAAAATTTTATAGCTCGTGGCCACAGGCAAACCTCCCTCTACTCCTCTGTAAGGACCACTTGTTTCTGTGCCAGAGGTCTGGGGATTAGCTTTCCTCTTCCTCTAGGGGCAGGAAGCAGGTCCATTGATTAAATCCCCCAAACTTAGCTTGAGACAAAGAGGACAGCAATGCAGGAGCAGCATCCTAGGAAGGCGGGCCCTGATAGTGAACTCAGGCACTGCCCTCACCATGTGGCTCCTCTCACTGGCGAGGAGTGGGCAGCAATGCGGCCACCAGTCAGATGGCCGGCGGCTATGCCTAGACCACCTGTGCCGTGGCCCACCCTGGGGCTGAAGCTGTCGCTGGGTCACAGTGCTGGGTCACCCCGCAAGCCTGAGGCTGGGGAGCCCTACGAGGAGTCAGCCTGGCAGGGACGATACTTTCCCGCCTCCGCTCCTCAGACTCAGCTCTCACCGTGCTCCTGAGGAAACAGGCCCACGTTGGCACACGCACGGGCTGGCAAGAGGCCAACGCCTGAGACCTCGTCCCCAGCCCCCTTATTCAGTGGAAGGTGACGGGGGATCCGGGGGCCACTGTCTCTGCCTTGTTTTTAGAGGACTTTAGCGTCCGAGGCTGGGGCCCGCCCTTCTCGGCAGCACTAAATGCACTAACGACAACTGCAGCCCTGACCTGCCGTAGTGTAAGCCTAACCAGCAACACGTGTCACCTTAGTCTTTGTTCCAGAAGAGCTCTGCAGGCTCCGAAACCATTCCAATTCCTTACAACGGAACTCCTACCCGAACCTGCCCCACGCCATGTCACTTGTAGGAAGAGGGTTATGATTTTTGACAGCACGGTCTTCCTTCCCTGCACGGCGGACAGACCGGTTACTTAAAGCAGATTGAGTGTAAGTGACTTCTCTATGAGGAAAGGCCCATCCAGGTTTCCTTCCTTTCCCAAGCCCGTCTTTATAACACTCCCCTTGGGAAAGGCTGACATCATTGCCAACTGCTGCCTTGCCACTGTTGGTTAGGCTCATGGGACATGAAGGAGGGAGGGGATCAAGACCTTGCCGGGTAAGTTGTCATGTGTTGGTAGTGACTATGTTGTTTCTTTTCTTTTTCTTTTTGTACAAAAAAGATGGAAGAACTGATTTGGAGAAGTTGTTGGGGACTCACAGTTGTAGGGGATTGTAAATTTCAGGGAGCTGCAGGTGGACTGAATAAAGGTTCTAAAGTGTTTTATCAAAAAAAAAAAAAAAAGTGTGAGAGCCTGGTCAGTCACACACAGACACAGAGGCAGGTTCTTCTCTCCCACAAACATTTATTAGCAAGAACAATGCAGAATACACAGAGTCCTGAGTCCTAACTCTCAAGGGCAGGGAGGGGGACCAAAAAAGGTAATAAACATGAGACTGGTTGTGGGGCAACAGCTAGGATGGGTTTTCTGACACCTTTCACTGCACAAGGGGGAGGACCTGGTAAAGAGCCTGCCCTCTAGAACTTTGACTTTCCCACCTAGTGCTGCAGCGAAAAGCTTAGAAAGTGCTCTTTCATTTGGAATGCCTCCATGGCTTGGCTGCTGCGGTGATCTCACTCTGGAGGAATCTGTTCTTAATGACCTAGAGGCCTTGTGCGGAAAAGTGTGAGGAGAGGATTCACTTCAGCTCACCTCAGCTGCAGGAGCGGCTGCCTCGCCCTGGGGACCTAGCTCTCACAGCCTCCAGTAGGCAGATAAGCTTGGGGAAAGGAGAAAGGTCTTAGCTCACTGGTAACTCCTGATCATTCCCGATGCCACCTCCAGTGAATGCTTGCCTCAGGCATGTTCAGGATATATGCCCGAAGCAAAAAAGATTTAGAAATTTCACTCTAAACAGAATTGACTGAACAAACCATATCAGGAACCTGCATATGATCAGGAAAATAATTCTGCTTCTTTCATTTTGTTTTAAAATCTCTTTAGTCTCCTGCATTCTTAAATCCTTTGGTCAGCATCACTAGCCACTTGGAAAGGACCCAAGATATCAGAAGATATCTTGTGAGAACTGCAGTGTTAGGAGACCTGGGGGACCTCAGGCAAGCTGTCTCAACTTCTATGAGCCTCAGTTTCCTCAACTGCAACACAAGGGGATTGGAGAAAACCACATCTCAAATCTCTTCCAATGCATCCCAGCTGTCTCCACTTAACCCAGCTAGGAAAAGTGCTCATCTTTAATTTGAAAACAGGAGAGGTGGAAGAGGAAGGGACCAGGAAAGGTTTCAAGGAGGGAGAAATGGTGGGGAAGATTTCACAAAGCAGAAAATGGAGCAGAAGAGTGGGGCAATTTGGGAAACTGAACAAATCAATGTGAGGTTTGGAGAAGAGCAAAAAATTTGGTCAGAGTTCAGATTATGAGACAAGAGTCCATTGAGAAATGGGCTGAAGAAGTGGGGTGGTGCCAGCCACAACAGGAAAGACTTTGAGTGCCAGGCTGTGACATTTATATGTAAATCCAAGGGCTAGGGTAAGATATTAAAGTATTTTAGGAATTGATTAGAGTTGAATTTTTTTAGATTTATAAGGATATTATAAAATTGTAGCAAAATATTAGAAACAGCCTAAATATCCCAAAAAAGGAAAATGTATACATAAATTATGTTATATCCATTCAATAGAATGCCACACTGCCATTAAAAATGATAGGTGGAGAAACAGAGTTGAATTTTAAGGATACCTACATCTTGTTTTTTGGCTTAACAAGATATGGATTTGAAAGTAGAAAAAATTGCTTTTGAAATAATGTGGCTAATCCTTATTAACATACCTTTTCTTTTGCATTAGATCAGTGTTGTCCAATAGAACTTTCTGTGATGATGGAAAAGTTCTCCATCTGCATTGCCTAATATAGCAGCCACTGGCCACATGTAGCTACTGAGCACCTGAAGTGTGGTTAGTGTGACCAAGGAATGACTTTTTTTTTTTTTTTTAGACAGAGTCTCACTCTATTGCCCGGGCTAGAGTGCTGTGGTGTCAGCCTAGCTCATAGCAACTTCAAACTCCTGGGTTCAAGAGATCCTCCTGCCTCAGCCTCCTGGGTAGCTGGGACTACAGGCATGCACCACCATGCCCGGCTAATTTTTTCTACTTTTAGTTGTTTGGCTAATTTCTTTCTTTTTTTTAGTAGAGATGGGGTCTCGCTCTTGCTCTGGCTGGTCTTGAACTCCTGAGCTCAAGCGATCCTCCTGCCTTGGCCTCCTAGAATGCCAGGATTACAGGCATGAGCCACTGTGCCTGGCCTGACTTTTTAATTTAATGTAAAAATAGTCATAAATGGCTAGTAGCTACCATATTGGACAGTACAGTCTTAGATACTTGTTGAACTTACAAAAAAAACAAAATAGCTTTAGCTGTATAAGCAGATCTGAAGACTATGCTTCCTGAATTTATTGAGAATGAATATAGAATGTTAAATTATAAAAATAAATAAATCATACTTTTGAATCTTCCAATAATGGTTAACTCAAACAATTAAGCCACTTGCAAATAATTTTAGACTATTATCTACATATATGTGATCCAATGCCAAGGCTAAATTCATTGACATTAAATTTTCATGCAAAATATTATAATATCTTTTATCTTGGGAATATAGTAATAACTTTATATTAAGAAATAAAAGCAATAGTTTACCAAAAGAACATCTTTAATTAGGTACAGAAAGACTATGTGTAGCAAAAGACCAATCTTTTAGAAGCCTTACTTTGTTGCGGTCTATCCCAATGGGCTTTTTTCATAGCCGCACATCTTTGGAAATGCCTCATGGCAACTTTGTAGCTTGCTTTACTCACAGGACTATTAGATCTGTGTGAAGGAACTACAAGACAGTTGCTAAAAGTATGAAAGACCTAATAATTTGTCTTTACCTTAGGTATTGGCATATCCCACTGATGATCTGTACTAGTCTTGAGTGTGATAGCTGTAGGAACTAATACGATTCAAAAACATTCATTTTTCTGAGAGGGTGTCAAATTGAGAACCAGGCAGATCCATCTGCCCTAAAAATGGCTGAGAGGACAACTGTGGATTGAGGATCTGTTTTATTAAGACTCCAGCCTTTGAGGAACTAAGGTGACCTTGATGGACAGAAGGGACCACATGTGAAATTCCCTGAATAAAAATTTACTGACTCAAAATAATTTTGCCTAATGCCACAATAATAAAAAAAAAACCTCTTAAAAAAAAAGAAGCCTTACTTTGATTTTATCTAATGGTATTCTTTAAACTTTCCAAGGTATAAAATTTCTAAACAATAAAAATTTTCCTATATTTAGTAGATCAGATTTTTTGATATGATGAAATATTATGCAGCCATTAAAAATGAGGCAGTAGCTCTATAGATGCAGATGTGGAACAATGGCCTACACTTGTTAAGTGAAAAAAGCAGGGTGTATAAGGTATAAATAGTCACTATCATTCATGTATATGCTTGTAATGAGGTTCAGGACATGCTACCCCTTGGCATATTGAATATTCTAAGAAAATGGCACCAGAAAGGTCACTCTGACCTTCCCCTGCCCTTATCCCTCCAAACAGGTCAAAAGACCCTCAAGTGAGAAGAATGACCCAGGGGTGGCAGGAGAGGGGGGCGCCGGGGAAGGGGCATCCTTGTCTCCAGAGACTGTAAAACTCTGTAAAATAATTTAAAAAGGTATATTCTTTATAATTTAAAGAGCCAAGTTTGAGGACTATGGCCTGGAGCCATGCCCAAAAAGCCTTGAGCAAGTGGGCTCCCTGTGGTTGGGTTGCAGTTTGGTTATATACATTTCAGGAAGACAGGAATTATACATAAGGTTGTAAATCAATATATGGAAGGCGTACATTGGCCCAAAATGGTGGGACATCTCAAAGTGGGGTAAGGGGTAGGGTGCTTACAGGTTATAGATAGGTTGAAAGACTCTTTGATTTGTGATTGGTTAAAGAAATGAAGCTTTGTCTAAAGGCTTGGACTGTTTAAAGTTAAGATAAGGAAGTCTATAAATCAAAGACAAGTCACCAGGACATATACCCAGAGTCAAGTGATTTGCAGGTGTGGTTTAAGCTTTGTCTTGCATAGCCTTAGGCCTGTTAAAGAGTTACAAAGGATATCTCCAAGAATGGGGGGGGGGGGCATGATGAGGCATGTCTGATTTCCCTTCTCATAGCCAGCAACTCAGTTTTAGGGTATCCCCTTGGCCAAGAGTGGGTACATTCAGTCGGCTGGGAGGAGAGCTTAAGATTTTATTTTGGCTCACAAGACACAGGGTCACAGAGCAGAATCTGAACAAACAGGCCTTGCTAAGTCTCCCTGGCTTATTACCAGTAGGTCACACCCTTTTTGCCCTATCCTATTTCTTCATGACTATCTTCATCAAACCTACTACAAAAAATACTCAGGTTTAACTGTTTCTTTGGTCTTCACTTCCTTATGGAAGGCTCCTGCCTCATGTAAGGCTCGTATTAAATAAATGTGTACGCTTTTCTCTAGCTAATCTGTCTTTGGTTATAGAGGCCTCAGCCATGAACCTAAGATGGGTAGAGGAAAAGATATTTTTCCTTCCCTACACTTGGATTGTCCTTGGAAGTCTATGCAAGAATCTGGTCACAGTACTTGGGAGTCTGGGTGCCTCAGGGGCAAGGAGAAGACTTAGTTATCACATTTCTGTCTTTGTCTTATACTACTGAAATTTGTACCAGGTACACATTACCTTTTCAAAAAAATGCTATAAAAATAAAAAATGACTATGAGAATTAAAAAAATAGCCTTCAAAGAACAGAGAGGTGGCTGGGCGCAGTGACTCACGCCTGTAATCCCAGCACTCTGGGAGGCTGAGGCGGGTGGATCATTCAAGGTTAGGAGTTCGAAACCAGCCTGAGCGCAAGAGTGAGACCCTGTCTCTACTATAAATAAAAAGAAATTAATTGGCCAACTAATATATATAGAAAAAATTTGCCAGGCATGGTGGCGCATGCCTGTAGTCCCAGCTAATCAGGAGGCTGAGGCAGTAGGATTGCTTGAGCCCAGGAGTTTGAGGTTGCTGTGAGCCAGGCTGATGCCACGGCACTCACTCTAGCCTGGGCAGCAACGTGAGACTCTGTCTCAAAAAAAAAAGAACGGAGAGGTTCCATACCCAGACCCAAACATAAGGGCATAGTCCAGTCCTGTGGGATCCTGCCTCCTCTAGACGGTTCCTCAGGAAGCCTGGCTTCAGGGGAACCTCAGGCTTGGGCCCATCTGGACTCTGAAGAGCTCTGGGTATTCCAGCCTCACATGTAGTCTGGAAGCTCCTGTTCTTCCTCTACCTCCACATCAGTCTGTCTCTGAATCCCGGTCAGTGTCACCTCCTAAACATCTCTGGATTCTGCCACTTCCGTCCAGCACCACTACCACTAACCTTTACCTCTCCCCCAGCATCACCTCTCCCCATGGACTCCCCAGTCTCGGAACTGGTTTGCCATTTCTTCTCTGGTCTCTCTTCAATCTACTATCTAATCTGCTTTTAAAGGGTTCTTTTCATAATGCAAACCCAGTCCTGATAGCTCTCCACATACTTCAGTGGTCACCCAGCAGCCCTTAGGTAAAACTCTTAACAGGGTCTATCAGCCTCATATGAATGATCTCGCCCCTGCCTACCTCTCCTGCCCTACCTTCTACCTCTTTCCATATCAAACCTTACCCTTCAGCCATACTGAACTTTCACTTCCTCTTCTTTTTTTTTTTAAATTTTTTAAAATTTTTGATGGAGGTGCTTGATGGGGATTGAACCCAGGGTCCATACTGAACTTTAAGAACCCTGAACATACTGGGCTCCTCACTGTACAGGCCAAGTTAGATATCAATTCCTCCTGGAAGTTTTCCATAGTCTTCCGCGCAAGGATTAGGGTGCCTCCTATTACCCACAGCCTTCTGGGCTTCTCTTTTATTGCTGTTACCACAACACCGTTTTACAAGAGCCCCTGTTGTCTGTGCTGTAAAATCTGAGGCTGTGTCTGTCTTGTTCACGGCTATGTCCTGAGGGCCTGGCGCAGACACTGACAATGAATAAGCATTTGATAATTAATTACTGATTGAATGAGGAATGAACCCTCAGTATCACGTTCAAAAATTTAAGATAATCCACTAGGGGAGGTAGTACAGCACTTTCTTTTAGTCATTTAAAACTGTAGCTAAACTATTTAAAAATAGTAGTACAGCACTTTTGTTTCAACTATTTAAAAAAATTACATTTGATGTTCAAAACAGAATGGAGGCCATTTTTTCTTCAATATCCCCCAATATCTCTCCAAATCAAAACCTAGCCAAATGTTCTTAAGAGTTAAGCATTAGTGGTTTTTTGTTTTTTTGAGACAGAGTCTCACTCTGTTGCCTGAGCTAGAGTGCAATGGCATCATTATAGCTCACTGCAACTTCAAACTCCTAGGCTCAAGCAATCCTCCCGCTGGCCTCAGCCTCCTGAGTAGCTGGGACTACAGGCGTGCACCACGACGCTCAGCTAATTTTTTCTATTTTTAGTAGAGACGGGGTCTCACTCTTGTTCAGGCTGATCTCAAACTCCTGACCTCAAGTGATCCTCCCGCTTCAACCTCCCAGAATGCTAGGATTACAGGCCTGAGCCACCACACCTGGTCAAGAGTTAAGCATTACTGTTACTTCTACCTGGAATACCCGTTTTTCCTTCTGTCTCCTGACTCTTGGTCCTTCCTCCAGTAAGTATTGCAAGATCACCCTGCTCCCTCCTTTGGGCTTCCAAAGTAGTCTGCTCATCCAAGTGTCAATGTCCTCTCAGGCTTTAATAACTATCTCTTTATGTGCTTGCTCCATTAGCCTCACAGTAAAAGCCTGGTTCTTTGTATCTTTTGTAACCTTGGGGCTTGGCACAGTGCTGGGCACACAGTAAGTATTCAGTAAAGAAAGGTGAAGCACCTGAAGAGGCCATTAATTGTTCTTCTTTCCTAAAAGCACTAGCAAGAGCTTAAAAAAAAAAAAAAGTTTGCAAAGTAAGAATGTGAGATCTTTACCAGGTCAGTCGAGATTAAGAGAATAGATGAAAGTAGGTCTCAGGAGCACACCCCAGGCTGTCCTGTTTTAGAGCATTACAAAGTTTAAGTTAAAAAAAAATTTTTTTTCATCTTCTACAGTTGTCTAAAAAAAAAAAATAAAAAAAATAAAAAAAAAATTTTAAAGGCCAGGCGAGGTGGCTCACACCTGTAGTCCCAACACTCTGCGAGGCTGAGATGGGAGGATCGCTTGAGCCCAGGAGTTCAAGGCTACAGTGAGCTATGATGACTGTGTCACTGCACGCCAGCCTGGGCAACAGAGTATGACCCTGTCTCTGGAGGAAAAAAAAAAAAGGCCTTGCTATTTAGCAGCTGGGACAGAATAGAGAGATGATTCCTAAGAAAATACCAAGAGAAACAAAATGAGAGCCTGAGGTGAGGACTCTGAGGGAATTCATCCTTTCAAATCCAAAGATCGAGTCTCTCAAGCTACTCAGGCTATCGTCCTGATGAAACTCACCATTCCCCCAAGGCCTCGAGGCAACGCATGCGGCCCAGCATCAGCTCTGGGTCGTCCTTGTTGGTGTCCATCTTCTTATCGTAGGCTACGAGAGCATCCTCCCACTCATGCAGTTTCTCATACCAGGTAGCCTGGATCTCCTGCCAAGCAGAAAGAGAGAGGACTGCTGTGAGGCATAGAGAAGAAGGGGTAACAGTTTGTAATCTACATGCTCTTTCTTAAGGTGCCGTGTTATATGCATGACGCTTCACCTACCACAGCACGTCTGGGCGTGGATTAAAAAGAACTTCAGACTATCTGGAAGAAGTTTGTTAAGGGAAGGTGGAAATGCTGGTTCCTTGGCACACTGATGGAATGATCCTAGGGTAACCTGAGAGCAGATGTCAGACCATGCTCAGATCACTTCCTGCCCAGACACAGGAGTCACCAGCATGTGGGGATGTGAGGACAGGGGAAATCATTTGGGCACAGCAGGAGGCCGAGACCAGAGCTCTTGCAAAGGTGCCATGGTCCCGATCTGTTGGAATAGTGACGTGGGGCCACTTGGCAGGGATGGCAGCTGCTTTCCTGATGGGGCCAGAAAGACCAGGCCACATCTGCATATTTGCTGGAGGAAAACAACTCAATTTTTAAAAGCTCCTGATTCTCTGTGCTTAATACATTTTTAAACTTTCAGGAAATAATAATTTAAAATTATTTAAAATATAATACTGCCACTGAAAATTCTTTGGAAAACATTTCCCCTGTTCTTCTAGACTCTCTCATCCAGTATTCTTTCCTGCTCAGTGGCTGGCAGCTTTACCCCTGTCTGGGGCCAACGGAGGGATTCCATTACCCTGGACAGATGGAGTGCCACGCTGAAATTGGGTGTCGTCCACGTGAGTAAGAGGTACTGCAGTCTTGAAGTTACACACTATGGCTCTAAATGATAGGAGGCTGTTTTATGTGTTTTCTGTCTGCCCTCCATCACAGTTTGTCTTCTGGGCTTCTTCATCATCAGCTCAGTAAATGACTATTTCTGTATGGGCCAGGGTAGTGGCTCTCCAGGGATTTCTTTAACAACAGTATGCTCCCACAGTGGAATTTGTATGATATAATGCAGGGCCCACATTAGTTTCTCCCATTACCCTCTTCCCCTTTCTAAATAAAACTGATGTTTGTATAGTATATACACTAACAACTCCTCTGCTAAGCTGTCTGAAAGAACCTTTTCTTCTTGAACCTCTGAAAGAAGGTCATGTATATTTGAGACTGTTAACTCATACCTACTTCCCCGGTTTGTTTTTGGCAGGGCCAATGCCCCCTGCTGCCCACGGACTAGCACTGCTGCCACAACAGTCTTCCCCAACGGTAGTGGAGTTTGCCCAAACAGGCATATCTGGCTCTGTGGAAGGCAAACTGTCTAAGCTTCATTCTCCAAGACTGTGCAGAACAATGGCTCTCTATTATGCCTGAATATTAAAGAGAAACTTAGAGAAGAATGACTATAAAGACAGTGTAAAATTTCACATTCTTAAATTAAAAAGGAGCATTGGTAGATCTCCCATTTTGGATTTCTACACAGGGTAGAAAAGAAAAGAGCTAGTGACTAATGTGTGGCATACACTCAATATGAACAAGCAGAAAGCAGAGGGGGCGGCATATGGAGCAGGTCAGGTAGAGGGCAGGGTATTTTGAATTGCAATAGATTGCAGAAACTATAAGGTTTAAGCAATGAATCACACAAAATTCTAATGAGACTGCTGTTATATAAATTGTGCTGAGAAAGCATAGGCTCTGCCAAGAAAAAGCAAACCATTGTCAAGCTTAATATGATTCAGCTACCTAAATATAACAGAAAATCCACCATGGGTTTAGCAGTAATCCTGGAGCTAATGGCTACCTTTGGAACCTGAAGATGGAGGAACTTTCATTTAAGGCTGGCATTCTGAGTATGGGGGTATAAACCATCTGTTGGCAGATCACTGGAATACCAGATGTTTGTGGAGTCCTTGTTTCAATCAGCACTTACTGGGATCTAAGCTCTCAGAATATCAAAGGAGAGTACATCTTGGTCTAGGTGGAGTACATTAAGTGCCCCCTCGCTCTACTTTCTTCCCTCTGCAAACAAGGATTGTGGCAAAGATGGATGAGACATATTCTTTCTATTTTGTCAGCATTTGGAGAGATGCTGTCTTAGTGTAGTTGCAGGTAATATGCGCTAAAGATGGCAAAAGATCCCCTTAAAAGTTTCAGTCCAATTTACTAGCCCTTGTGTCAGGCAAAATGCTAGACAATCACGTAAAAGCCTGTGAAGGATTCACAATTTTCTTCATGCCAGCACCCTGGGTTCTTGATTAAGGCAAACCAGAGTAAGAGACCTCCACTACTAACAAAAGGTTCCTCATCATATATATGGACGCACAGCTTCTTCACCTTCTAGGAGCTCAATGCTAAGTTGATGCTTTGTATTTTTAGGAAGCAAAGTACCCTCCCAAGACCACAAAGAGTAATGGAATTATTTCAATATTGGTAGGGCAAAGATGGCAGTAGAGAAGCAGCTATGTAAGCAACAATGAAACAGAAAATCCCTCAATACTAGGTATAAATTATAGTATGTACTTTTTCTGGAGAACTGGCCATAGTTTCTTCTGAAATATGTACTGAGTATTGGCTGGGCTAGGTGGCTCACGCCTGTAATCCTAGCACTCTGTGAGGCCGAGGCGGGAGGATTGCTCGAGGTCAGGAGTTCGAAACCAGCCTAAGCAAGAGCGAGACCCAGTCTCTACTATAAATAGAAAGAAATTAATTGGCCAACTAATATATATAGAAAAAATTAGCTGGGCATGGTGGCGCATGCCTGTAATCCCAGCTACTCGGGAGGCTGAGGCAGCAGGATCACTAGAGCCCAGGAGTTTGAGGTTGCTGTGAGCTAGGCTGATGCCATAGCACTCACTCTAGCCTGGGCAACAAAGCGAGACTCTGTCTCAAAAAAAAAAATGTACTGAGTATTAACTGTGGGCTAGACTGGGCTAGACACAACAGGAGCCGCCACAGCTAATACAAACGTAACTCAGATCAGGGTTAAATGCCTGGGCTCTGCTGCCAGACTGCTCAGTTCAAGTCTTGGTTCTACCATTTATTCTTAACCTGCTAGGACCCAGTCTCCTCATCTGTCAAATGGGATAACAACAGTAATTACTTCATAGCATCATTATGAGGACTGAATCAGAAGAAGTATATAAAACATGTAGCAAAAGGCTAGGCACATGCTAAGAGTTTGATAAATATCAATGGTTACTATTTATTAGATTCTACCCTCATGATCCATGTTCAGTTTAAATATAGTCCCTACATACATTGTCTCTTTCATCCTAAAGATACATAGGTAAGTCAGCATCAGACTGTTACAAATTGAGAAAAAAACAGAAAAGGAAAGTAACTTCCTTGATCAAGGTCATGGCTGAGTGCCTCCCTAGCCAGGTCTTCACCTTTTGCTTTTCTGGAAGGAATGAGGCACTTACCAGCTCTCCAAAGTGTTTCATGGCATATTCTAATACCCCGGCAGCTGCCTCCGGCTGCTGTAGCTTATTATTAATGCTGAGAAAACAAAAGGAAGAGGTTGTTACACTCAACACGTCTGAGGATGGGAGGTGTGGGTCATTTGTGGGCAGATGGTTCACCAGCACGTTGGGGCCAATGTCTTGCAGATGCAGAGAGGTCATCAATTATCTATTACCATCCAGAACACTCAGCTTGAGTGATTTCACCTGAGGAAAGATCTTTGCTGCTCCTAATTTTGGTGGGGGAGGGGCTGTAAAGTGAATCCTCATATTTGGTGCTCTGGGGCCCTTCCTCCAGCTAGCACAGATTGGTTTCTTCTTATTTGTTGTCAGGTAGGCAGCACAAATCTGGACCCAAACTGTCCCTGCTGTAGGGCACAACCATATAGGATCCCTCTGAACTTTTAAGTCTTAACTTCTCTTCAGTTGCCTTCAGTAACAGGAATAACCAAAATTAATCAAAGTCATCGGACTCTAAATGACACACAGGTGGCACCACGGCTGGGCCATCCTTGTCAATGACACAACCTGGGAGCTGTGGCTGCCCACCCACACTGACTGCCCTCTGACAGAGCCTACCCTCTTCAAATCCAGATGCCTCCTTAGAACCTCTCCTGGGACTGCTCCCTACCCCTCCAGCAGGAAGCTGCCAATGGACCACAACTAGAGTTACTTGGACTGGCCCCTGGTGTGGAGATGCTTTTCCCTAATGCTGCCCTGCTTTGCTGATGGTATCTGCAGGCAGCAGGTAGCCAGTGGGGCTGTAACTGCATTGGGACAACTGGGTAGTGCCTGGTGCTTGGAGCTGGTTCATCATGCTGCAAGGAGACCCTGAGAGGAGAGCTGGGGGCTTTGACCCTTGTTCCAGGAGGAATTTATACTAAATCCAACACTAAACATAAGCCTGAGTTATGGAAGGAAGGGAAACGGGAGGGCGAAGGAGTTGGCTTAAGAAATTCATAGGACCACAATAATTATATTGTTTACAGGTAGGGAGCAAAATGTGCCACACCAACTTGGGAGTCTAGACTGGTTTAATGAGCAAGGATCCAGTTTATTGCCCTGAGTACAAACTGTCTACTTAACTAGAATTAATTTTTAAGTGGTTTTGGGAAATTCCAGGATTTGGGTTCAATGTGGTAATATGGCAAGAGATTGCTGTTATAAATATTATTTTTAAAAATCCAAATTCCACCACATTTCTTCCAATAAAACCAAGAGAGAACTGCCCAGAAATCTGATGAACTAGAGAAGTCAACATTTGTGAAAGTAATAACCTAATGCTTCATGTTTACAAAGCACTTTCCCAATAGTCTTTCCAATCTATCACTCCTTTGACCTCATGCATCCTTAAAAGAGTGGGAAAGGAAAGGTATTATCAGCCCGATTTTACTAATGGGGAAACTAAGGCCCAGGAAAGGCAGTGATTTTCCCCAAGGCCACAATAAATGGTAACAGTCCCCACATTATCTGAAGTAATCTTGTATCTGTTTTTTTTTTTTTTTTTTTTGAGACAGAGTCTCATTTTGTTGCCCAGGCTAGAGTGATTGCCGTGGCGTCAGCCTAGCTCACAGCAACCTCAAACTCCTGGGCTTAAGCAATCCCCCTGCCTCAGCCTCCTGAGTAGCTGAGACTACAGGCATGCACCATCATGCCCAGCTAATTTTTTCTATATATATTAGTTGGCCAATTAATTTCTTTCTATTTTTAGTAGAGACGGGGTCTCACTCTTGCTCAGGTTGGTTTCGAACTCCTGAGCTCAAACAATCTGCCCACGTCAGCCTCCCAGAGAGCTAGGATTACAGGCGTGAGCCACTGCATCCGGCCTTGTATCTGTTGTTAAGGAGAGATGGGAGGTGAAGCAGCTTTGGATTTGGAGTCATAAGACTTGGGTTCCTCCCCCCCCAAATCAGACAGGTAATGTGCCAATGTCATAACAAGGTCTGAGGGAGGCACACTGCACACAAGATGGTGAAAACCCAATCACTGTGCTTAAATGAAACAAGAGGATCAAGACTCAGGTTTCACTTTCTAGAGGTCTAACTCTACCACTTCTTAGCGGTGTGACCATAAGTCAGTCACCTTTTTTTGAGTTTTAAATTCCTTATCTATAAAATGGGGCTAATACTACCTCCTCCTTCATAGAGTTCTTCAGGGAATTAAATGAAATGATGCATATGAAATTGCTAAGCAAGTCTTTATAAATTCTACGTGGGTCATCTGTTTTTGTCCAAGGATAAAAGTTGCTAGAAACATAGTTTCTTGTCTACAGGAAGAACACACATCTATAGCTGAGACTTAAATTAGTACTAGGAAGTCATCTGTGCAAGTTCCAAACTTTTGCTGAGTAGGAGTATCCGAGCGTCTAGTATCCAGGCTCTAGGCTTCAGATTCATGGGGGAACGTTTGGGGCAGACTGGTGCTCCTTGTGCTTGTTCTAAGCAAAGCAATGAGCCAAGATGTTCTCTATAAGTTAGTCTGCTGCAAAATTCAGATATGTATTTAATTTCAAAGTGAAACCATATCATGATAATTTCCTTTAGGAACCCTTATATGAGTTTTTCTAAGCTGAGAATGAAAAGCAAGTCTAAAGGGACTAACTCCACTGTAGGTCCATTGGGAAGCAGTTTCTGATGCCTCTTGGCCCCATATGTCTGGTATTAGAGTTTGTTGCCCATGCACATGGGGCTGGACGAATTGTATCAATAAGTAATATTACTAGGCATAGATATGGGATTATCCGGTTCCTTGAACCCAAATAAAGTATGCTCTTGGTAGAAGTATAAAATTATTCTGATGAGGAAGATAAAGTGTTCTTTGCCTGGACCAGAACAAGCTAGCTCTAAGAAACAGACATAAAAATCCAGGAGTTCTAACAACTGTCTTCTAATCTTGTGCTCTGGAACATATTCTATTTTCACGAACAAATTATAAATACCACCAAAGCTTGACTCATTCTGGGGACAAAACAACAACAAAGGCCGGGCGCGGTGGCTCACGCCTGTAATCCTAGCTCTCTGGGAGGCCGAGGTGGGCGGATCGTTTGAGCTCAGGAGTTCGAGACCAGCCTGAGCAAGAGCGAGACCCCATCTCTACTATAAATAGAAACAAATTAATTGGCCAACTAATATATATAGAAAAAAATTAGCCGGGCATGGTGGCGCATGCCTGTAGTCCCAGCTACTTGGGAGGCTGAGGCAGCAGGATTGCTTGAGCCCAGAAGTTTGAGGTTGCTGTGAGCTAGGCTGATGCCATGGCACTCACTCTAGCCTGGGCAATAAAGTGAGACTCTGTCTCAAAAAAAAAAAAAAAAAAACCAAAACAACAAAACCCAAATACAAACCTTTTCCTACTCTCCCACTTACTGTATATAAAAAAGAGTTTTACAACAAACTGATCAAAATTAGGAAGTAGTGATTAGAGACCTCAAAGGAGAAATACTGCTATGGCTTTGATATACCTCCTACTCTAAGGACAGACAAGCATTGCTTGCAAATTAATAAAGAAAATCCATCATATGGCCCTAACCCTTTCAGAGGAGTCCAAATAAGTCATGTGCATACTACTTGCCATATGAACGTGTATAGAGGCAGGCAAAGCTGCAGACAGAGCTCAGCAGGAAGGAAGGAGGGCACAGGCTGGGCTCACTGGGGCCTACTGACCAGCCTGTAGCAGCTGCCAGAAAACCTGGGCATTTAACCTTGAGATGATAAGCTCTTGTCTAGCAGTAGGTAAGAGGCACTTTAACAAACTCACTCTTATGATTGTTTTTCTGTTGTTTTTTTTTTTTTGAGACAGAGTCTCCCTTTGTTGCCTGGGCTAGAGTGAGTGCCGTGGTGTCAGCCCAGCTCACAGCAACCTCAAACTCCTGGGCTCAAGTGATCCTCCTGCTTCAGCCTCTCGAGTAGCTGGGACTATAGGCAGGAGCCACCATGCCCAGCTAATTATTTTTGTTTCTCTTTTTAGTTGACTGGCTAATTTTTTTTCTATTTTTAGTAGAGATGAAGTCTTACTCTTGCTCAGCTGGTCTCAAACTCCTGACCTCAAGTGATCCTCCTGCCTTAGCCTCCCAGAGTACTAGGACTATAGGCATTACCACGGCGCCAGGCCTGATTATTAAAGAGTAAAGAGATTTTAAGTGAAACAGCGGCTATCACTCCGCATATTCTATCTTCTTCCCCCTTTTACACTTTAATTTCCTATAGAACTTTCTCCCTAAGCTACATTTTTCTTTTTTCCTTCTGAGGAGTCCCCCATGCATGCCTACAAGGCTGCTAGAGAATACTAAGTGCAGATGTGGACACTCTGGAGAGTTAAGTGAAGCAAGGACTAATCTTTGTGATCAAGAGAGTCTGTTATCTTGTTTCAGGACCTTAATTTTTTCTTCTTCCTCCTTGACTTCTGGCACTCCATCATGTGAGGCAACAAGATGATACAAGACACTTAAATAAGACGAGAGCTCAGTGCACGTGCCAAGGCACTATGTTTATTGCCTATATATGTTATCTCAACCCTACAAACCCTATTGTTAATATTCCCATTTTAATCATGAAAAATATGTGGCCCAGTAGATCACAAGGGAGGCTGGTGTTCTCCCTTAAAAGGCTGCTTTCCCTTAAAAATCTTACTACTTGGCTGGGTGAGGTGGCTCATGGCTATAATCCCAGTACTCTAGGAGGCTGAGGCAGGAAGATCACTTGAGCTCAGGAGTTTGAGGTTGCGGTGAGCTATGATGATGCCATGGTACCCTGGTGGTGGTGGTGGGATGGTTGGCGACAGAGGAGACTGTCTCAAAAAAAAAAATCTTACCACTTACCTTAAGGTGGCACATTCCTCTAGTCCCAGCTATTTGGGAGGCTGAAGCAGGAGAATGGCTTGAGCCCAGGAGTTATGGGCTGTGGTGCGCTATGCTGATGGGGTTTCAGCACTAAGTTCAGCATTAATATGGTGACCTCCCAGGAGCACAGGACCACCAGGTTGCCTAAGAAAGGATGAAATGGCCTAGATCTGAAATGGAGCAAGTCAAAACGCTCTGTGCTGATCAGCTGTGGAATCATGCCTGTGAACAGCCACTGCATTCTAGCTGGGCAACATAGTGAGACCTTGTCTCTTAAAAAATATATATCTTAAGTAATAACTAAGGGTATACTGTAAGCTCTGCAATGGGAAGGATGGTGTCTTAGCTTTCTACTCTCAACATTAGTAGGCACCCAGTAAATGCCTGTAAAATGAATGAATGTAAGCAACTGGTAGGATGTTTCAATTAGTTAACTTTCTACAATTCACTGTGCAGGAGAAAGGAGCCCTCTGTGCCTCCTTTTTAACTTCCTCACACTCCCTTCTTACCCCCCAGATCCCATCCCACATTTCTTAATTCCTTCCAGAAACTACTAACACACCTTAAAGCCTCCCCCATGGCAACCAGCATGCCACGATGGCAGGCTTTTCCAAGACAGCCTGGCTTGCAGAGTTTAGGCTGCAAAGTGCAAGACAAATGAGCCTCTGTGGAAACTCAGGAGTTTGTAGCTACTAAGTCCCCAGTCTCCTGCCTATCTGGGTGACATAAGACTGTCCTCTGAATTATTCTCCTTTTAAACTTAGATGTGGTTTTATGACACTGAAGGGAGAGACTGTATGTTTGGCTCATGTGAGGAAATCACCTTTGCTCAAAAGCCCCCTTAACGAGGAACTCTTGTTTTATGGGGCAGTGGAGAGTGTTATAAAGTCCATTCTATAAACACTCCCTGTGTGCCCCTCTGTCTTTCCCTATTAGTGCTGGAGGCTTATAAAAGGCAAACTGTTCAAAGCTCCAGCCCAACAGCAAAGAAGTGCTTAACAATCTAAACCAGACCCCACTGCTGTTGGTTGGTCTGGTGAAAAAGCTCTGACAACAAGTTTAGAGATGGAGACTTGGGCAGCAATGTGTCCACGATGGCAGAGTGCAGAAATGACAGGTCGACCAGCTTTCCCATCTCTCAATGACCACTGAGGCCAAAAGGAAAAGGGAACTGCGTTGCAAGAATTTTTAAGCTAGTGGATGCTGATTCCCGCTGCCGTGCTAACGTGCGTGTGAGGATGTCTGCATTGTACTCCATTTTCCAGTGACAACATCCAGTTGCCATCTTATCCAGCTGGGAATCTAGAGCAGAAACTGCTTATCTACATAATAAAAGCCAGAGCCCACAACTGAACCTGGTGTTAGGAAGACAATGAAGACAGACAGAAAGGAGAACAAAGGGAATTAGGGTGTCCGAAGGGGAGGAGGCCATTGTACAGACACACTCATTTTCATTCATTCCCCACCCTCCCCCCAAGATTTAATTTTGATTAAAGAGGGCTGAGTTGAAGAGCTTGAAACTGGAAAAATTCTTGGCAATTGAGGAAAACACTTTCTAGAGTTGAGTAGAATTAACAAATTGCCTCACTGCCTTCTACACCAAACAGCACACCGTTACACCAACCACCTTTTCTGCCCACAACCTGAAAACCTCCTTCACAGGTAGGGCAGGGGTTGAGCTGAATGAGGGGCTGGAATGTGAGGAGGGAGGGCTCCAGTGCGGGCTCTCCCTCAGTGCTGTTCAGGGAGGAGCATGAGACTGACTGAATGGGTGGCCATTAACCGCTCCAGGTCTTCACATCCATCCACAGCAAAGCAGGCCGAATGCTGCTCCTGCCACTTGAGGAGAAACCTGGAGAACTCCATTGTCTCCAGAAGGCTTTCCTCAATCACTGTTCCACAGGCTTTTGGACTGGTATCAAATCCACAGTAATTTCGCTTGGTAATTCCTCCACGTATGGCCCGTGTGGTGATTGCCCTCATCTCTCAGCCTTGGCGCCCTGTGACCTCCAGGCTATTCAGAGAAAAGTGAAGCATGGCTCTTCCACACAAAGCCTGAGCCCGTCAGAAAGTCCTCAGGCAAATGAGGAGCATCTGCAATTCACATCTGGGGGATCGCTCAGGCTTCCCTACTGCTCCCATCAGGAATTTATGAGAACATTACCCGCTGCTTCCCAAATGGCTCTGGGCCTTCTTTCTCCTGTCTATTTCTAGTGCAGACCACAGTCTGCGTTTCATTTGATTCTCTGTCAAGTGAGAATTCTCTGAATTCCCTTGGCTCCAGGCTGGTGACACATGCACCACAGCTGATGGGACCGAGGCAGGTATGACTGAGGAGTCCTGACCAGCCACGAAGAGACCACACTGGACACTGCTTGGGTCCTGACCCCTGCGCAAGCTGTTCTTGTTTCTTTACAGAGTAGTAACTGCTTCAGATCCTCCACTGTCACTTCTCCCAGCACTGAGGCATATCTCTGTGCCAACATATGATTAAAATCCCAACAGTCTGATTCCCTTCCAGGGCCAGGAAGATCTGGGGCTGGCTGAGCCCTGATGTCTTTATCTACCTTGGGAGTCTGGGAACAGGAGAATAGTCTGGGGAATCTGGGAACAGGAGAATAGTCTGGGGAGCTCAAGGATGAATAGAAGTGAAAGGATAGCAGTGCAGATGCAGGCAGAATGAGAACATCTGAAAAATGACATGGCTGGAAATTTGGGTAGGGCTGCTAGAATGCAGGCAGGAGGGACAGTGAAGACAGACAGGGAAGTATTAGAGTAACCCAACTTAAAGCCAGAGCCAGGTGATGAACACTTAGGAAACTTAAGAAAAATAACTTTACTCCTTTTCTATATATTAAGAAAGAAGGCTGGACCCATTATAAGGTTTCAAAGCTGTGACATTTGGTGTTCTTAGAGCTCTCGGGGACTTAAGCCACCAAGATAAAAAAGGTTTGGTGTAAGAGAGGGAGCCAGCTTTCAACAGTCAAAGTATGTTCCTGATGTCTCAGTCTCAGAGTGGCCTAAGAATAACGACTTCTTACTATTCATTCCTTCTTTTGTCTGGTCACACTTTAAATGGTATATCTGTCATAATATCTAGAGGATATGCTAAATCTGTATGTGAGTGGTGGCTCACGCCTGTAATCCTAGCACTCTGGGAGGCCAAGGCGGGAGGATCGCTTGAGGTCAGGAGTTTGAGACCAGCCTGAGCAAGAGTGAGACCCCATCTCTACCAAAAATAGAAAAAATTAGCCAGGCATGGTGGTGCATGCCTGTAGTCCCAGCTACCTGGGAGGCTAAGGCAGAAGGATTGCTTGAGCCCAGGAGTTTGAGGTTGCTGTAAGCTAGGCTGACGCCACGGTACTCTATCCTGGGCAACAGAGTGAGACTGTCTCAAAAAAATAAAAAATAAAAAAATAAATAAATCTGTATGTGAGAAAGTATGAGCCTTTAAGAATAAATTAAAGGGTAGAATGTTACCAGTTGTTCAGATTAGGAATGGGGAGCGGAAATCTTATCTTGTCAAGATCTATGGGGGGAATATAACTTTTAATTAAGAAATATTGGGAGCCGGGTGCAGTGGCTCACACCTGTAATCCTAGCACTCTGGGAGGCTGAGGCAGGCGGATAGCTCAAGGTCAGGAGTTCGAAATCAGCCTGAGCAAGAGCGAGACCCCGTCTCTACTATAAATAGAAAGAAGTTAATTGGCTAACTAATATATATACAAAAAATTAGCCGGGCATGGTAGCGCATGCCTGTAGTCCCAGCTACTTGGGAGGCTGAGGCAGTAGGATCGCTTGAGTCCAGGAGTTTGAGGTTGCTGTGAGCTAGGCTGACACCACGGCACTCACTCTAGCCTGGGCAACAAAGTGAGACCCTGTCTCAAAAAAAAAAAAAAAAAAAAAA